>JAUCBJ010006812.1:0-81510 GCA_032718475.1 Nemertoderma westbladi | reverse complement strand
GTAGGAATTCGTGGGCGATTTCTAAAATACAGTGGGGGGGGGGGGGGGGGGGGAATCCACACCCCTTCCCCCCCACCCCCCCCCCCCCCCCAGGTCTGCTAATGGTCTAAACACCCCAATGCCAATATGATTGAGTCTGGTTATACTATAAACTTTCTTTTAGTGTCAAATAACTCATTTAATAACTCAATAAATAATTTTAGTCGAATTTGTCAATAAATAATGAAATAAAAGTTTAGATAGTATAACTAAGATATTTATAATATAGGTCATCAATAACGTAACGTGATATTATTGCATGAAGTTAATAAACGCGTAAAGATAAACTAAACTACAATCAATGACTATATAGCTAATAGAAGGAGACCGGTATTGGCTCGCACACATGTTCGGTTTAATGTTAACCACTTCCCCATTAGTCTACTCTTCATCCTCCTCCTCTTCTTCCTCCTCTTCTACAACATCTTCTTCTCCTTTATCTTTAATCACCTCTTTATCGTCCTTCTTCTTTAACGACTGCTGTTGCCAATCAGGCTTTTCTTCTTTGGGCTCTTCTACAGACTTCTTCTTTTCTGTAACTTTCAGTGTCAATGAAACATTCTGTAACATCTGTTCCCTCTTCCTCGCTCTCTCTAACGCCTTTGCTCTGTTCTCCTTCTTGGTAACCACTTTCTTAAGAGGCGGCTTCATAAACTTCCCTCTACCTTCCGTGGCTTTCCCTTTAAGGTCTTCTATTTGGAGGAGGTTGTTCTTTACAGTTCTTTCCAGCTCCCATCTATCTCCCTCCAACTTTCTGTAGATGTCGTTCATTTGTTGTACCAATTCGACAACTTCAGCTTTACCCATACCGTCAACATCTTCCATGTCGACGTATCTATCTATGTATTGATCAATAAACGTCTGCTTCTCATGCGCCTGCCTCTGCTTCTCTAATTCGAGCTCCTCCTGTGCTTTTCTCATCAACAAATTCCGGATCGCCTGCTTGCGACCGCCTCCAGAGAGGAGGTGGGTGAAGTCCCGTTTTGGTTTCTCAACATTCGTTTCCCCCATGATTAATTATAGCAAATACCGTACTAGCAATACAAATCCTGAAATAATTTCAATATCCTCAAAACTAACACTACAGATATTACTTCTCGTAATTCCAAGCTAGACCCAATCAAATACACATAACTGAGTGGGAAGTGGTAAAGGAATATATACCACACCAGGTAACTTATATTAGGGAGATGGGGCAGGAAACAGCCAGACACTGCTTCGGGTTGGCTTGCTTGAGTTGGGTCTGGACTGCTGTGCTTGCTAGCCTTGTAATTGGTTTCTCATGAATGGAGCTGCAATTGGTTCTCTACATCATGGCTAATATACAATAGCCATTCCTCCAGGTAAGCACTTCTTAAGACAGCAATATTGGTCTTGGCAGGATGCAATGTTGGCAAACATAATTAATTTTGCTGCAACATTTCATTTATTGAAATCCAAGGTGTAACCCATAATATTATATGGATCAATCCGCTGGTATGCAAATAAAACAGATGCCCTTCTAGAAGAAAGCATCCACAACGCAGAGTAATAATTTGGATATTAGGTAAGATAATTATACGTACAAGGAATGGCTAACAATAAGACGAAGTACTCCCAAAATCATTATTTAGTTGTGCGACCTTCTAAAAAATATAAATAATCAATAGATGAACACGCGTAGTTCGACTAATTCTTGAATTCTTGGAGTGCCCAGGAAAGGCAAAGTGAGTCAACGTTTGGCGTGTGTGTGTGTGGGGGAGGGAGGGGGGGGGGGGGGGGGGGGGGGGGGTCTGTAGATGGGTTGGTGGGGAGAACATAAAGTGGGGAATTTTGACTCAAAGAAAATTCATTCCTCTCCAGGGGAAAATCGATACAAATAAAAGCTGATTACCCTACTCTCAAAAATAAAACTATCCTGTTCTATTGACCTGTTCTATTGTTTATTGTTTTGGATAGAATAACGTGCCACTGTAACCTGCTCCTTTCCCTAAATGGGAAATTTAACATTGAGACGAGATATTAAATCGCCGGGATGGAATTTGCGTCCACTTTCCCACCTGTCTCGGGGAGATGGGTGGATGGGTTTAGATCAGAACGGTCGGTTGGTTGGTCGGAAGATGGGAATGTGGCGTGGAAAATCGAAATGTGGGAAAGTGGGGAAAAGTTAAACACATTTTACAAGATTTGGATTATGTATGTTAGTAAAGGAACGGGTTACAGTTACAAGTTCGTGTGGATGGCTCCAAGAGATGCGTTTTTTCTAACGAAGACAAAAAACAATGTTGTTCCGAATTAAGGGAAAGGAACAGCTTACATGAGTAGGGTTTTCTAACCAAAACAATAAACAATGCTGTTACCAATTGAGAGAAAGAGAAGGGTTACAGAGGCTAGTTTATAATAGAGGGAAAGGAGCAGGTTACACGCTTTTCTAACCAAAACAATCTTTGTTAACAAATAAGGAAAGGACCAGGTTACAGAGCCGGGCTTTTCTAACCAAAACAATAAACAATGTTGTTACCAATAGTGAGAAGGGAGTATTTACGGGCTTTTATAACCAAGGGGATAAGCTCTAAGGACGGCTTACTTGAGCACGTAGATGACTTCTACTACTTGGGATCATGGATCAGAAAGTCAGGTGAAGGCCTTCGGATACGTAAGGGGAAGGCATGGGCAGCGTTAAATAGTCTGTCCAGGATTTGGAAGTCCCTTAAAATAAAACGGAAACTCAAGGTTCGATCATTTATGCCATTAGTAGTACCAGTACTCTTATATGGAGGTTCATGCTGCAGAGGATACCAAATCTCTTGATGGCATTTTCACAAGAATGCTGCGCCGGGTTCTTTTTGTCAAGTACAATGAATATATCTCCAATCAGACTCTACACAACATTGGAGGTGTTCCATTAGTCTCCCCTAGCTTTACACTTGAACGGAACTGCCTCCGCTTTGCAGGACATTGCTTTCGCCGTGAGGACCAACCAGTGCATAATCTTGTGCTTTGGCGCTCTCATGGAGCGAATAAGCATGGTGGACAGGCCATGACTTTCTTGAGACGCATCTAAAGGACACTGACCTTGAAGATGCGGATGATCTAGCAAATGTCATGGGTGAGAGAGAGTTGTGGCGGCGCAATTTTGTCGATAAGCCAGGCACAGCTTTCTTAATATATATGTAAAATATATTTAATGTAGCTGCAATGCAGCATGCCGATCGTAGGTTCCACCTTGGTGTAGTGGTTGTATTGAATTCACATCTCATGTAGGTCGTGGGTTCGATCCTCACATGGGACAGGGCAGTTTTCGTTTCGGCACGAATGCTTTAAAGGGACCAGCCAGGGCGCATGTCTGCCTTGCATCCTTAAGTGGAAGCTAATTGAGTACTGGAGTTTCCTCTGGGGATTAAAGTTCTGGGGGGACCGCACTGGAAATAAGTCGTCAGACTTTGTGCGTAATCCCTGGCCTAGCGGCCGAAGAAAATTTACTTTTTTTTACTTTTAGTAGTAGTATAACCGAAACTATAAAGAATTTAATTACCAATGAGGGAAACGGACAGATTAGAGAGAATAGAGATAGACATTAAAATAGAGAATAATATCGTTGCAAATAAAGGAATGGAAACAATATCTGAGTGAATAAACTTCAACATGGGCGCGGAGTTCAAGGTGTAGCAACTACCAGACTGCAGATAGGCCTATATCTTAACCACGGTAATGCATATTAATACAAAAATTTTGGTGTCGTTTAAATCACTTGCCGCGAATTTAAATTTTGAATTTCTAAAGGCTCGGCTCCTAAAGAGTGCAAGTCGATGTTTTGATGTCGATGTTTCGAATCAGATAGCCTTCTCCCATTGTTTAACATACTGTAAGACGCGATTCCGTCACATATATCTCGCAGTTGAACGCTGTCGTTACATTCTATGAGTAACCACACGGCGGGTATAGCATGGGTAACAGTCATGATAATTATTAAAACGACAAGGAGTTTCATCGCCCAATGAACACTTATGTTGTTAGCTCTACGGACCGTGGCTGCACGGTCCTTTTAACCACATAACAACCGTAGGCGGAGTGTTGTTATTTGTACTGTACATATACATCGTTTTGTGAGTGACTGGTAGTCTATTTCAGTATATGTTAGTGTTTTCTGTTTGGCCTAACTGTAGTGCAGTAGTTTTTGTGCTGACGATGCCCCAAAGGGGAGAAATTAATCCACTGTTTATATAATTATATTGAAGTGTTCATTGGGCGATGAAACTCCTTGTCGTTTTAATAATTATCATGATGTATACAAACGCCCTAAAGTCGGCATGTCACTTTACAAATAATTTCAATGGGTAACAGTGTATTATTGCTGTGGTGCACTTGTTATTTTTGCTTTGATTTTCCTCCGGAAAGGATTCCAATGGAAATATATCTTCGCAGCGTGTGGGTAGTGGGGAGTGGTTTAAGTGGTAGTGGTGGTTTAATATCTGAAAAGTCGATTCGATTATATTATTTAATATTATTTGTTATTATTATTATTGGATCATACCAACATTAAACGGACGTGATATTTTATATAATTTGAATGTTGTTACATCATTCAATTCGTAAGTCTAATTCAATTTGATATTCCATCTGAAATGATTTGAAAATCTCGGGATATTGTTCGTATAATCCCTGAAACAAAATAAAATAGGATGAAGAATATCTAATAATATATAATTAATATCACGGAAGTTAAAATAAAAATAATAATTAAAAAAAAAACTGTAGCGAACTGATTTTGAGAGCTTATATTGAGATTTAAGAGGTTATAGTGAGAGGTTACTGCTAAAATATCAAGATCAACAGTAGGGGGGGAGGGGGGGGGGGGGGGGGGGGGCTACGTGGTACTGTACCTGTGTGTACCTGTTTGTATTAATGCGGTAAGAATATTTAGGGCAAAGGATCAGGTTACAGTCGTGGTAGACGTTATGCTAACCAATTTAATCCACCTCCCCTCCCCACTCCCCAACTCTGTCAGTTATAGTGAACCGAGGGGGGTTAATAGCATCTAATATATAACTTACAATCATTAACCGAACCATGTATGTTATAGCATCGACATGGGCCATTTCTCTTACGGAATGCATTGCTAACTGGGCACCCCCAACATCGACTGTTCGGATACCCAGGATGGACGCTATCTTATTACCGAACGAGGTGGCACCTAGTGCGGGTTGATGTTCGCTTCGTCTAACAAATTCCTAAATGAATGTGAAACATCGTAATTAGTTGTGTAACAAAATGTTAAATAAAATAGACGCTAAGATATTGTAATATATCAATAATAATCGACTTACCTGTATGGGCACTTTAGACCTATTAGCTACCTCGCGAACAATAGCAGATGTTAGGTCGGTAGACGCATAACGTTGATTGCAGTTTGTTTTAATTATAGGGCCAGAATGCATTGTCGGTGTGTGCTTGCCTTCGTGCTTATTAGCGTAATTAGGATGCAAGGCATGTGATTGGTCGCAACTCATTAGAAGTGATCTTGCTATTGATAATTCGTATCCATTGAAAACCTTTGAGGCCGCATCTGATTGGATGAATCGTCGCAACACATTATCCGTAAAGGCCGACATTCCTCCCTGCAACGCAAACATAATAGAAATATGGTTTCACAAAGCCCCACTAGATACAGATAATATGGTTTCACAGAGCCCCACTAGATACAGCTAATATGGGTCCACAGAGCCCCACTAGATACAGATAATATGGTTTCACAGAGCCCCACTAGATACAGCTAATATGGTTTCACAGAGCGCCACTAGATCACAGTATTAGTTTATTAGTATCAGGCTCACAGTATTTCCTCACTAGATACAGCTAATATGGGTCCCCGGAGCCCCACTAGATACAGCTAATATGGGTCCACAGTAGTGCCTCACTAGATACAGCTAATATGGGTCCACAGTAGTGCCTCACTAGATTCAGCTAATATGGGTCCACAGAGCCCCACTAGATACAGATAATATGGGTTCACAGTAGTGTCCCACTAGATAAGGCTAATATGTATCCACAGTGCCCCACTAGATACAGCTAATATGGGTCCACAGAGCCCCACTAGATACAGCTAATATGGGTCCACAGTGCCCCACTAGATACAGCTAATATGGGTCTACAGAGCCCCACTAGATACAGCTAATATGGGTTCACAGTATTTCCCCACTAGATACAGCTAATATGGGTCCACAGAGCCCCACTAGATACAGCTAATATGGGTCCAGCTGTCCACAGTGCCCCACTAGATACAGCTAATATGTGTCCACAGTAGTGCCCCACTAGATACAGCTAATATGGGTCCACAGTAGTGTCCCACTAGATACAGCTAATATGGGACCACAGAGCCCCACTAGATACAGCTAATATGTGTCCACAGAAGTTGCCCCACTAGATACAGCTAATATGGGTCCACAGAGCTCCACTAGATACAGCTAATATGGGACCACAGAGCCCCACTAGATACAGCTAATATGGGTTCACAGTGCCCCACTAGATACAGCTAATATGGGTCCACAGTAGTTGCCCCACTAGATACAGCTAATATGTGTCCACAGTGCCCCACTAGATACAGCTAATATGTGTCCAGCTGTCCACAGTGCCCCACTAGATACAGCTAATATGTGTCCACAGTAGTGCCCCACTAGATACAGCTAATATGGGTCCACAGTAGTGTCCCACTAGATACAGCTAATATGGGACCACAGAGCCCCACTAGATACAGCTAATATGTGTCCACAGAAGTTGCCCCACTAGATACAGCTAATATGGGTCCACAGAGCTCCACTAGATACAGCTAATATGGGACCACAGAGCCCCACTAGATACAGCTAATATGGGTTCACAGTGCCCCACTAGATACAGCTAATATGGGTCCACAGTAGTTGCCCCACTAGATACAGCTAATATGTGTCCACAGTGCCCCACTAGATACAGCTAATATGGGTCCACAGTAGTGCCTCACTAGATTCAGCTAATATGGGTCCACAGAGCCCCACTAGATACAGCTAATATGGGTCCACAGAGCCCCACTAGATAATGCTAATATGGGTTCACAGTATTTCCCCACTAGATACAGCTAATATGGGTCCACAGTGCCCCACTAGATATAGCTAATATGGGTCCACAGAGCCCCACTAGATACAGCTAATATGGGTTCACAGTATTTCCCCACTAGATACAGCTAATATGGGTCCACAGTGCCCCACTAGATACAGCTAATATGGGTTCACAGTGCCCCACTAGATGCAGCTAATATGGGTCCACAGTAGTTGCCCCACTAGATACAGCTAATATGGGTCCACAGAGCACCACTAGATACAGCTAATATGGGTTCACAGTGCCCCACTAGATGCAGCTAATATGGGTCCACAGTAGTTGCCCCACTAGATACAGCTAATATGGGTCCACAGAGCCCCACTAGATACAGCTAATATGGGTCCACAGAGCACCACTAGATACAGCTAATATGGGTTCACAGTGCCCCACTAGATGCAGCTAATATGGGTCCACAGTAGTTGCCCCACTAGATACAGCTAATATGTGTCCACAGTGCCCCACTAGATACAGCTAATATGTGTCCATATTTTAGCTGTATCTAGTGGGGCTCTGTGGAACAATTAGTTTATTACCATTTATTTCCCAACACGCACATGAAATCAGACGCAAAAATAAAATAAATTAATATTCATTGAAATAAAATTACCCTCCAATAAACCCGCCGATGCGCCGCCGCCGCCGCCGCCGCCGCCGCCGCCGCCGCCGCCGCCGCTTCAGCTACGTGGTGGGCTTCTTTCTTATCTCGCTTAAAACTGTTTAATTCCTATTTTAAATCCTTATTAAAATGTGCTTACGTGAAATTCAAAAACCAAAATCGGGGTTACTAATTATGTACTACTAACAGGTACAATAGGGCAATATGAGATCTTATGTAGTATATGGTGGTCGATCATTTCCACGCGAGTAGGATACATTGCTTCTGAAGGGTAATGCTCGGTTTTATCAGTTAATGCTACAGTGAGTTAGTCATTATTCATGCAAGGCAAAAGGTTCAAATGTAAATCCTTTAAACCGGATCGGTAGGCATGCACAATAATACTTGTTTCTAAATAAATATAAGCCTATGTTGTGCAGTGTGCGGTGGTGAAGTTTATGGAGAATTATAACAATAAATCTGTTATATAGAAAAATTTAATACAATTTCACAATGGCAAGGAAATAAAGCACATCTTCCTCATAGGGAGATATATAAACAAACTAGAAAGTGAATGGTTGAAATATGTAAATTTTCAAAATTTGTAAATTTAATTAAGTTAATTAAGTAAATTTGTAAATATTCCATATAATATTGAACAGAAATACAATACCAAAATACAACCAGAACCTATTGACAAAAATACAAACAGCACAAATTTCTAGCAAAAATGATTAAAGATATCAAATTATTCCATGTGTATATATTTAGCCAACAACGAAATCAATCAACTAATGTTATTGGATATGAATAAAGTATCGGGAAATAGCACTTTTTGTCTAAACTATAATGATAAATGTTTATTTGACAAACCCACAACCTAATCAAACAGTCTAATCTCGATAATGGAGTTGGAGCCATTAATCCGAGTGATATTCCATCTGAAATGTCGAATATATCCCAGGATAGTGTTCGAAAAATCCCTGAAAAATATGAGAAAACTAGTGGAAAGTAATTCAGTAAATTGAAAGATAATAATAATAATAACCTTGAGTTGAGTTAGTAAGTATTAATTAATAATTATGTCAAGATACTAAATAATAAGTCCGCAAATCTCTGTCTCCGTCCGCAAACCTGCCAGCAAACATCTGTCCGCAAATCTGTCCGTAAACGTGCCCACAAACCTGTCCGCAAACCTGCCCGCAAACATCTGTCCGCAAATCTGTCCGTAAACGTGTCCGCAAACCTGTCCGCAAACATCTGTTCGCAAACCTGTCCGCAAATCTGTCCGCAAACCTGCCCGCAAACATCTGTCCGCAAACCTGTCCGCAAACCTATCCGCAAACCTGACCGCAAACCTGTCCGTAAACCTGTCCGCAAACCTGTCCGTAAACGTGTCCGCAAACCTGTCCGCAAACATCTGTCCGCAAACCTGTCCGCAAATCTGTCCGCAAACCTTCCGTAAACATGTCCGCAAACCTGTCCGTAAACCTGCCCGTAAACCTGCCCGCAAACATCTGTCCGCAAACCTGTCCGTAAACCTGTCCCCAAACCTGTCCGCAAACCTGTCCGTAAACCTGCCCGTAAACCTGCCCGCAAACATCTGTCCGCAAACCTGTCCGTAAACCTGCCCGTAAACCTGCCCGCAAACATCTGTCCGCAAACCTGTCCGTAAACATGTCCCCAAACCTGTCCGCAAACCTGTCCGTAAACCTGCCGTAAACCTGCCCGCAAACATCTGTCCGCAAACCTGTCCGTAAACCTGCCCGTAAACCTGCCCGCAAACATCTGTCCGCAAACCTGTCCGTAAACCTGCAAACCTGTCCGTAAACCTGCCCGTAAACCTGCCCGCAAACATCTGTCCGCAAACCTGTCCGTAAACCTGCCCGTAAACCTGCCCGCAAACATCTGTCCGCAAACCTGTCCGTAAACATGTCCCCAAACCTGTCCGCAAACCTGTCCGTAAACCTGCCCGTAAACCTGCCCGCAAACATCTGTCCGCAAACCTGTCCGTAAACCTGCCCGTAAACCTGCCCGCAAACATCTGTCCGCAAACCTGTCCGTAAACCTGTCCCCAAACCTGCCCGTAAACCTGTCCCCAAACCTGTCCGCAAACCTGTCCGCAAACTTGTCCGCAAACCTGTCCGTAAACCTGCCCGCAAACTTCTGTCCGTTTTACGTTTACACCCGTTTATGTACTATGTGTCTTTACCGCGAATATCTTGGGTCAATAAATATATCGATCTATCCAGTGGCACCACATCCCATGCCTAAACAATGGAACCAGTTCATCATGTTGATTCCGAATGTGAAATCAGATTTGCTTCGTTCTCGATATATTGCAAAGTTTATATGTTTCAACTGTAAATGTCTATATCATGTGTATTAATTAATTTTGTATCAAATTTTGTATATCGTAGGTAATATAGAATATTGATATCCTATCGAACCGGCTTACATCTTGGTGGAATTTAATTTAATTTTGTTGAGCTGTTGTTTGTTCTGGTGTATGACGAAGATCTACTTTCTCATACAACATGTGTTAAGTCTTTCTTTCCGGGCAAAAAACAAAAAGTGAACAGAGAGTAGCAAATTACACCTTATATATATAGCATTACTCTACTCTTCCTATTATTTGTGATACTTGACGGTCTTACCTTAAGCAATGTGATGTTTTGTTCGACGCTGGTGGTTGAACACATCTCCCGTATAGAATGCATTGCAAACTGAGCGCAACCGATATCAATGGTCCGCAAACCCAGTAAAGCAGACTGCATGGGGCCGATGGTACTACCACAAGGAGAATGATTCTTCACACAATATTCCTGGAAAGGTAAAACAAGCAGGGCAAAGTAAAATATGTAACTATTTAACATTATTGTATGAAAGTAGCACTTAATGATGCTCTGAATGGTTCAATACACGACCGAACGTATTGAGTGAGCGCAAATAAATGTATGAGGATAATAATAGAATCAATACTTACTAATTAATGTTAATTATAATATTGTTATAAAAATGAAAAAAATAATAAAAAAATTCCTATAGTTAAGTGACAATCCGTCAATGTGAACAAGTGAACCTTTGGGTAGTTTTTTGTGTTATCAGCCTAATAGGATATAATAGAACATCCAATCAGAAACGTTTGGACCTAATATTGTAAAATTTAACCAACGAAGTCGGAAGTTTTAGCGAATTTAAAGTTTGCAGTTGCCTGAACGGTACAGTCTGCTAGTGTTAGATACATCGATTAATAATAACAGGATTTGCTTGCCGATGGATTATTTTCTATTATCAAGTAACTCCTATAGAGCAGTAAAGCAACATTATATCTCTGTTATATTTACCTGCATTGGTACGTTAACCTTGGCAGCAACCTCACGTAGAATAGTCGACGTTAGATCGGTCGTTGTGTAACACTGGTTGCAATGCGATTTAATCACGGGACCCGCGTGGAAGGTCGGTTTGTGTTTGTCTTCGTGTTTCTCTGGGTAATTAGGATGTAAGGCGTGTGCTTGGTCCGCGCTAACTAGGAAAGATCGAGCTATAGTTAACTCGTATCCATTGACTACGGGTGGGGTCGCATCCAGTTGGATAAGTCGTCGTAAAACGTTCTCAGTAAAGGCAGACCGTGCCCCCTGGAGATGTAAGGAAATATGGGAACTGTAGTGGGTGTCCGAGGGGTAGGTGTCTTAGTCGGTATCTTAGCAACGGCGTACCGCCCAGTTCACTCAGTAAGCGCTCCAACGCAATTGGGTGTCTAGCTCATATAGATTTTATGACAATAAGTCTTCATCGATACATTTATTTATAAGTTGAATTATTCATAGTAAATATCGGCATCCTCTGGCTGAATAAGTCCAATAAGATTCTCCGATTGGGTCCAATTGTGAGGTAAACAGTAAACACTGACGCCAATCTCATAATAAATAATATCAGATCCCAAAACTAATACTATCACTAGGAGGCGCACCGGATATTAAAAAAAAGTGATATCAGATGAACCCCTAACTGTCTGACCGAATCTGGGGTAAATAACTTCAAAGTAATTGTCATCAAAATAATGTAAACAATAATTACTTTCTGAAAGCTTAACACTTAAAACACAAATATGTGTTTCTACCAGTTTAAGTGTTAATAATCTGCAATTTCATGGTGACATCGGAAAGATGCAACCAACTAAAAATTCCTTAAAAAATAATTGTTTAAAAGTTTAAAACTGTGAATATTAATATCAATATTCTTAAAGCATTTCAATATTAAAGTGATTAATAATTAACGCATAGAACCCCGATAAACTCCCTTTCTTTCAGTAAAAACAAAAAATCGAAGAAAATTAAGGCGTTATGCAACAATCAATGGTCTCTCTTACAAAACTTCCTCTAATTTCAACTGAAACTGGCATGAAAATCGTCAAAATTAAAGTCTTCCCTTTCTTATAAAACGCATCGGATGCTTGGACTACACCAATCGGCATCATCAAGTCTACCACTAAAATTAGTTGGTGAATTTTCACCAGACTGTAACATTGACTGAAACACAGACTGAAACATTGAACTGTGAAGTAATCCAACAGTACCGAGCCCACCGCCACATAGTTACCCGGCTCACTGCACTCGGTTTCCATTGTAAGTTGTGTGTAAACAGGACCCCCTACCGCTCACTCACACCGGAATGTACGAGCACATTCTGTGGCCAATCGTGTACCCTCGGCTACCACGCACTATCGTGCCTAATCTATCCGTCTCCGGCAATCATCGCAACCGCAGCAGAATCGACCCCCCCCCCCCCCCACCCTAACTATTATTTACGAATTACTTATTTGGGTCAATGCCAACCATATTGACCAATGTCCCGTGGTGATTTTTGAAATTTGTTGAATTTTGAAATTAACTTTGAGAATTTGCCATAGTGGTGTTTAGAAAGAGCGATAATTTCTGCATATGAAACCAGAAAGGGCCCCAAAAATTTATTGGCCGTTATTGAGAGAAACATTCCAAAATGCTAAAATTGAGAAAATTTTTTTGTCACGTATGGGAAATCTATAAATATTTTTTTCTTATTTTATGTCCATATTCTGGTGAGAAAAAATTTAAAAATTCTTTCACTAAAAATAAAGTTTTCATTGAGTGACAACACAAAGTTTCACTTTCTGGGAAACTTTGCCGCCGTGAAAAGTGGGGCTAAATGTTTTTTCCTGTTAATAACAATGTGATACACAAAATGTTGCATATGTTAAACTGAAATCGTTATTTTATATCAAAAAATTAATTTGAAAATGTAAATAGACAGTTTTTTGATGTCATGTTTGGGACATATTGATATGGTATAGGAAGGAAATTACATGGAAACGATTATTATAAATTATGACATTTATTTTCCAATTAAAAAAAATCATGAGATTCTTCAAACAACTGCTCAGTACTAGAATTTAAGTCCTGTTTATCGTCCTTCCCACTGCCAACTCCTGTTCCATTCCCAACTTACATCCCACTCTCAACTAATGTCCCAATCTCAAAACCTTTTCCACAAATAGTTAATTTGGTAATAAAGAAATTTGGTCTGTTGTCAAGTAAGGGGAAGGAACAGATTACAGTTTATCTGTGACTGGTAAGCCCCCAACCATTAATTAAATGTCAGTATTAATTGTTTTGACCATGATTAACTTCTGCCCCCAACACAATGGGACATGGCAGTTTTTTTCAACCTGGCCAAATAAATGTTTACGTAGCAGTCTCCCTGATACAACCCATACATGGCAAAACTATCAGAGAAATGGATATGGTGATCTAAATCTTTATGAGTTCGCGTTTTCTATTCGCGTATGGGACACTTTTTTGGACACGCTCACGCAATTTATCCATATGACCTGCTAAACCATCAAAAATCGGTAATCTAATTGAACAACATGGAAGAATATGTTAACTGTGTGTTAACACATCGGGTTAATGGCCCATATTTGACAATTTATATGCTATTAAATTAATCATTTACCGAGTGTCACGTATGTGACAAAAAACTATTTTTTTTTAATTTCTGATATCTCAAATTTACAACGAAGCTACGCTTATTTGTTCACAGGAATTCTACTCAGGAGTACGGAGCCCGGGAAGGGACATAAAAAAAATATTTTTCTAACACGAGCCCTCGTGTTAGCTAACACGAGGGCTCATGTTAGCTAGCACGAGGGCTCGTGTTAGCTAGCACGAGGGCTCGTGTTAGCTAGCACGAGGGCTCGTGTTAGCTAACTTGAGGGCTCGTGTTAGCTAACTTGAGGGCTCGTGTTAGGAAAATATTTTTTTCTGTCCCTTCCCGGGCTCCGTACCGGAAGGATATTAATCGTTTGACACCTGAATTGTAATTTTAATGGCCTAAATGAGCCCGTAATCACAAAAACAAAATTTGAAATTTGTCCCGTAAGTGACGATTTTTTTAAATTCGATGTAGCCTTTTCTATAACAAACTGTGCTTTAAGTGTATCACTGCAGGAGGGGACCGATTATTGTGTATTCGGAAATCAAATTATCAAAGCCAACCGACCATTCATTCTCGAATGATTTACATTTTTGTATATTTTTTGTCCCCTACGTAACTTGATCAATAAGGTTGGCATTGACCCATTTATCTATTTATTTACTAAAATTAATTTTACTATAAAAATACTCTTTATTTAGTTTTATCGATACCTGTTTTACCCCGCATGGGGGTATATCTTGAAATATTATAGGAACCCCGATAAGTTCAGAAAATGTAACAAAATTAAGTACAATTGTATTCAAATGGCACTTCAGCGTTTATGACTCTTGTTTATTTTTGTAGACATCCCTCGCTGCGATCGCTCGGTACATAACTCATTTGGTGGAAGAATACTGATAATTATTTAATGAATTTAATAACACGCCAATCAAATAGAGAGTAAAACGGAACCAACCTGTGCAGATTGCGAGCCGCACTCTTCATTATCGTACATAGTTAGGATTCTTATATTAGCATCGTTCGCTAATGAATCCAAACTACCAATGAGAGCCTCGACGCCACAGAAAGCATTGAACTGGTTGTCCAATCGCGGCGCGTGTACGAATTCCTCCAACACCCCGCCAATGCATCCGGGTTGACAATCAGCTAAATACAAATCGAAATCCACAACGTCGTTAGCAGACACCTTCAACTCCTTGGCAACGAGATCAACCAACAGGGTGTGGTGTCTGGCGGAGGCGCAATTGTTGGAAGCAATCGTGGGGGGGCTGTCGTCTTCAGAGTTTAGTTTAGCCTTAATGGTTGTTGCTAGTATTGGTACCCTGCAAGGGAGTAACACAGAGTGAGTTAAACCTTTATAATTTATAAATATTCGTTTAAGAAAAGCATTCAACATCATGTTTTATATAATTATTATTCCAAGGTGCTCGCTTTTTTTGCTTGAGTGATTTGGGGTGAATTTGTTTCTGAGTTTACCGTGATTGCACCATAGTCTAACACGAATGAATGAACAGTATACTCTACCTTTACCTGACCTAAGTACTACTTCCTCAGTCCTCAAGTCTAATGGTAACCAGTCCAGTACCTTGCCCAACGCCCAACTGCCGTATATCGTCGGTTATCAGGCAAAAGGGCACTCGATTAAAAATTGTTCAGGAGACACTAAAAACCATAAGTTTTTATTGATTCAACCAAATTTAATACAATTGGTATCTGGTGAAAACTCTTGTCAGTTCTTATCTCATAGTACTTGACATGCTATGATCGATATGTTGGTGTCAATGGCACCATCAAATGCCCTTTAAAATTTAAAGTAAATTTCCTTTATGTTTTTTACAAAAATGCCCTTTTACATCCGAAAAATTGCTGAAAAAACGCCATATTTTTACACAAAAATCACATCGTGCTTTAATATTTCGCCTGAAAGTGGAGGACATTGTCAGGAATCCGTATGAATAAGTATCATTTTACCAAATATGCCCTTTTGCCATTATAAATAATAAAAATAGCGATATGTTCAATAAAGCAGACTTTGGAATTAATTTATATAATTCTATCTTATCAGTTAATTAAGGGGAGTGTATCTCAATAAACCCACTACCTACCTACCACACCATATTCACCAATCTTCGCCAGACATTAATTAAAAATATGCATAACTTTTAATCATGTTTAATTATAAGTTTAAATAAAAGGGCGTTCTGAACAAAACACTCAAAAAATCAAAATTAAATTAAATATTCTATGAATAATCTGCCAGTAGGCCCGGCTATGTCGAACTAAAAGATTTACCATATTACCAAGCTACACATTATACTCACAGGTTGGTCTCCAGACCGAGATACACATTATACTCACAGCTTGGTCTCCAGACCGAGATACACATTATACTCACAGGTTGGTCTCCAGACCGAGATACACATTATACTCACAGGTTGGTCTCCAGACCAAGCTACACATTATACTCACAGGTTGGTCTCCAGACCGAGATACACATTATACTCACAGGTTGGTCTCCAGACCGAGCTACACATTATACTCACAGGTTGGTCTCCAGACCGAGCCACACATTATACTCACAGGTTGGTCTCCAGACCAAGCTACACATTATACTCACAGGTTGGTCTCCAGACCGAGCTACACATTATACTCACAGGTTGGTCTCCAGACCGAGCTACACATTATACTCACAGGTTGGTCTCCAGACCGAGATACACATTATACTCACAGGTTGGTCTCCAGACCGAGATACACATTATACTCACAGGTTGGTCTCCAGACCGAGATACACATTATACTCACAGGTTGGTCTCCAGACCGAGATACACATTATACTCACAGGTTGGTCTCCAGACCGAGATACACATTATACTCACAGGTTGGTCTCCAGACCGAGATACACATTATACTCACAGGTTGGTCTCCAGACCAAGCTACACATTTTATACTCACAGGTTGGACTCCATACCGAGATACACATTATACTCACAGGTTGGTCTCCAGACCGAGATACACATTATACTCACAGGTTGGTCTCCAGACCGAGATACACATTATACTCACAGGTTGGTCTCCAGACCGAGATACACATTATACTCACAGGTTGGTCTCCAGACCAAGCTACACATTTTATACTCACAGGTTGGTCTCCAGACCGAGATACACATTATACTCACAGGTTGGTCTCCATACCGAGCTACACATTATACTCACACGTTGGTCTCCAGACCGAGATACACATTATACTCACAGGTTGGTCTCCAGACCGAGATACACATTATACTCACAGGTTGGTCTCCATACCGAGATACACATTATACTCACAGGTTGGTCTCCAGACCAAGCTACACATTATACTCACAGGTTGGTCTCCAGACCGAGATACACATTATACTCACAGGTTGGTCTCCAGACCGAGATACACATTATACTCACAGGTTGGTCTCCAGACCAAGCTACACATTATACTCACAGGTTGGTCTCCAGACCAAGCTACACATTATACTCACAGGTTGGTCTCCAGACCGAGATACACATTATACTCACAGGTTGGTCTCCAGACCGAGATACACATTATACTCACAGGTTGGTCTCCAGACCAAGCTACACATTTTATACTCACAGGTTGGACTCCATACCGAGATACACATTATACTCACAGGTTGGTCTCCAGACCGAGATACACATTATACTCACAGGTTGGTCTCCAGACCGAGATACACATTATACTCACAGGTTGGTCTCCAGACCGAGATACACATTATACTCACAGGTTGGTCTCCAGACCGAGATACACATTATACTCACAGGTTGGTCTCCAGACCAAGCTACACATTTTATACTCACAGGTTGGACTCCATACCGAGATACACATTATACTCACAGGTTGGTCTCCAGACCGAGCTACACATTATACTCACAGGTTGGACTCCAGACCAAGCTACACATTTTATACTCACAGGTTGGACTCCATACCGAGATACACATTATACTCACAGGTTGGTCTCCAGACCGAGCTACACATTATACTCACAGGTTGGACTCCATACCGAGATACACATTATACTCACAGGTTGGTCTCCAGACTGAGATACACATTATACTCACAGGTTGGTCTCCAGACCGAGATACACATTATACTCACAGGTTGGTCTCCAGACCAAGCTACACATTATACTCACAGGTTGGTCTCCAGACTGAGATACACATTATACTCACAGGTTGGTCTCCAGACCGAGCTACACATTATACTCACAGGTTGGTCTCCAGACCGAGATACACATTATACTCACAGGTTGGTCTCCAGACCGAGATACACATTATACTCACAGGTTGGTCTCCAGACCGAGATACACATTATACTCACAGGTTGGTCTCCAGACCGAGATACACATTATACTCACAGGTTGGTCTCCAGACCGAGATACACATTATACTCACAGGTTGGTCTCCAGACCGAGATACACATTATACTCACAGGTTGGTCTCCAGACCGAGATACACATTATACTCACAGGTTGGTCTCCAGACCGAGCTACACATTATACTCACAGGTTGGTCTCCAGACTGAGATACACATTATACTCACAGGTTGGTCTCCAGACCGAGCTACACATTATACTCACAGGTTGGTCTCCAGACCGAGATACACATTATACTCACAGGTTGGTCTCCAGACCGAGATACACATTATACTCACAGGTTGGTCTCCAGACCGAGATACACATTATACTCACAGGTTGGTCTCCAGACCGAGATACACATTATACTCACAGGTTGGTCTCCAGACCGAGATACACATTATACTCACAGGTTGGTCTCCAGACCGAGATACACATTATACTCACAGGTTGGTCTCCAGACCGAGATACACATTATACTCACAGGTTGGTCTCCAGACCGAGATACACATTATACTCACAGGTTGGTCTCCAGACTGAGATACACATTATACTCACAGGTTGGTCTCCAGACTGAGATACACATTATACTCACAGGTTGGACTCCAGACCGAGATACACATTATACTCACAGGTTGGACTCCATACCGAGATACACATTATACTCACGGGTTGGTCTCCAGACCGAGATACACATTATACTCACAGGTTGGTCTCCAGACCGAGATACACATTATACTCACAGGTTGGTCTCCAGACCGAGCTACACATTATACTCACAGGTTGGTCTCCAGACTGAGATACACATTATACTCACAGGTTGGTCTCCAGACCGAGCTACACATTATACTCACAGGTTGGTCTCCAGACCGAGATACACATTATACTCACAGGTTGGTCTTCAGACCGAGATACACATTATACTCACAGGTTGGTCTCCAGACCGAGATACACATTATACTCACAGGTTGGTCTCCAGACCGAGATACACATTATACTCACAGGTTGGTCTCCAGACCGAGATACACATTATACTCACAGGTTGGTCTCCAGACCGAGATACACATTATACTCACAGGTTGGTCTCCAGAACGAGCTACACATTATACTCACAGGTTGGTCTCCAGACCGAGATACACATTATACTCACAGGTTGGTCTCCAGACCGAGCCACACATTATACTCACAGGTTGGTTTCCAGACCGAGATACACATTATACTCACAGGTTGGTCTCCAGACCAAGCTACACATTATACTCACAGGTTGATCTCCAGACCGAGATACACATTATACTCACAGGTTGGTCTCCAGACCGAGATACACATTATACTCACAGGTTGGTCTCCAGACCGAGCCACACATTATACTCACAGGTTGGTTTCCAGACCGAGATACACATTATACTCACAGGTTGGTCTCCAGACCGAGCTACACATTATACTCACAGGTTGGTCTCCAGACCGAGATACACATTATACTCACAGGTTGGTCTCCAGACCGAGATACACATTATACTCACAGGTTGGTCTCCAGACTGAGATACACATTATACTCACAGGTTGGTCTCCAGACTGAGATACACATTATACTCACAGGTTGGACTCCAGACCGAGATACACATTATACTCACAGGTTGGACTCCATACCGAGATACACATTATACTCACGGGTTGGTCTCCAGACCGAGATACACATTATACTCACAGGTTGGTCTCCAGACCGAGATACACATTATACTCACAGGTTGGTCTCCAGACCGAGATACACATTATACTCACAGGTTGGTCTCCAGACCGAGATACACATTATACTCACAGGTTGGTCTCCAGACCAAGCTACACATTATACTCACAGGTTGGTCTCCAGACCAAGCTACACATTATACTCACAGGTTGGTCTCCAGACTGAGCTACACATTATACTCACAGGTTGGTCTCCAGACCGAGCTACACATTATACTCACAGGTTGGTCTCCAGACCGAGATACACATTATACTCACAGGTTGGTCTCCAGACCGAGATACACATTATACTCACAGGTTGGTCTCCATACCGAGCTACACATTATACTCACAGGTTGGTTTCCATACCGAGCTACACATTATACTCACACGTTGGTCTCCAGACCGAGATACACATTATACTCACAGGTTGGTCTCCAGACCGAGATACACATTATACTCACAGGTTGGTCTCCATACCGAGCTACACATTATACTCACAGGTTGGTTTCCATACCGAGCTACACATTATACTCACAGGTTGGTCTCCAGACCAAGCTACACATTATACTCACAGGTTGGTCTCCAGACCGAGATACACATTATACTCACAGGTTGGTCTCCAGACCGAGATACACATTATACTCACAGGTTGGTCTCCAGACCAAGCTACACATTATACTCACAGGTTGGTCTCCAGACCAAGCTACACATTATACTCACAGGTTGGTCTCCAGACCGAGATACACATTATACTCACAGGTTGGTCTCCAGACCGAGATACACATTATACTCACAGGTTGGTCTCCAGACCGAGATACACATTATACTCACAGGTTGGTCTCCAGACCGAGCTACACATTATACTCACAGGTTGGTCTCCAGACCGAGATACACATTATACTCATTATACTCACAGGTTGGTCTCCAGACCGAGATACACATTATACTCACAGGTTGGTCTCCAGACCAAGCTACACATTATACTCACAGGTTGGTCTCCAGACCAAGCTACACATTATACTCACAGGTTGGTTTCCAGACCGAGATACACATTATACTCACAGGTTGGTCTCCAGACCGAGATACACATTATACTCACAGGTTGGTCTCCAGATTGGGGCTGAACTTGTCATTCTGTTCCCGGTAGAGATGGATACAGCAGCTAGGGATACAGAGAATGGGTCTATTGATATCCACCAGTCTGGGCACCAGTTTCCCGTTGTCCCTCACGATGACACGGCCAGCAACCTTTAGGTTCCTATCGAACCACGTGTGCCATATACCGCCTCCGTACAGCTGCACACCAACCTGGATGTATCCGTGACTCTCTCGCTTAGATATCGGTTTCAACTACGGAAGATATGCGATGGACGGCATTATTATTAGAGCACGCTACTTAGCTGCGGATTGAGCACTGGTGCACAATTCGTGTTTTAACTTTACTGCTGCAGGTTTTACTCCCTGTCAACTTCTTACTGCGGATTGTGCACCGGTTAACATGACCTGTGCAACCTATATGTGCGGAGCTATTTTGGCTTGGCTGGCCCTTAGTGCGGAGGCTATAAGTTTAGCACCGGTGCTCAAATACATTAGCTGTTGCCATATTCGGTATCGGTGACCTCTACAGGACTCATATATATCTTTTTGGGGTTTGTGCACCGGTGCTCAATATTTTCACTTATATAATAAGGCGGGATTTTTAAAATGCCTTAGGATCAGCTATTATTCGATTTAGTTAATTGCCTGATTGTTAAATACCCGCCACATACACACACAGGCACGTATCCAAGGGGGATGGGTATAGGCGGCACCCCCCCCCCCCCCCCCGTTATTCTGAAAGTGGCCAAAAGTTATCTACTAATGATTGGTACAACGGAGCTATAGAGATGCGGTTTTTTCCAGGGTGGTTCTCCGTTGTTTTATAAATACATTGATAGTGAATTTGAGCACCGGAGACCAAAGGCATTCCCACAAAATGTAACTAAAATTGGTACTGTAAGAGTGTTTATCATGTATTCTCAATGTAACTACTATATGTAACAATGTAACTACTATATGTAACAATGTAACTACTATATGTAACAATGTAACTACTATATGTAACAATGTAACTACTATATGTAACAATGTAACTACTATATGTAAAAATGTAACTACTATATGTAACAAAGTAACTACTATAAGTAACAATGTAACTACTATATGTAACAATGTAACTACTATATGTAACAATGTAACTACTATATGTAACAATGTAACTACTATATGTAACAATGTAACTACTATATGTAACAATGTAACTACTATATGTAACAATGTAACTACTATATGTAACAATGTAACTACTATATGTAACAATGTAACTACTATATGTAACAATGTAACTACTATATGTAACAATGTCACTACTATATGTAACAATGTAACTACTATATGTAACAATGTAACTACTATATGTAACAATGTAACTATTATATGTAACAATGTAACTACTATATGTAACAATGTAACTACTATATGTAACAATGTAACTACTATATGTAACAATGTAACTACTATATGTAACAATGTAACTACTATATGTAACAATGTAACTACTATATGTAACAATGTAACTACTATATGTAACAATGTAACTACTATATGTAACAATGTAACTACTATATGTAACAATGTAACTACTATATGTAACAATGTAACTACTATATGTAACAATGTAACTACTATATGTAACAATGTAACTACTATATGTAACAATGTAACTACTATATGTAACAATGTAACTACTATATGTAACAATGTAACTACTATATGTAACAATGTAACTACTATATGTAACAAAGTAACTACTATAAGTAACAATGTAACTACTATATGTAACAATGTAACTACTATATGTAACAATGTAACTACTATATGTAACAATGTAACTACTATATGTAACAATGTAACTACTATATGTAACAATGTAACTACTATATGTAACAATGTAACTACTATATGTAACAATGTAACTACTATATGTAACAATGTAACTACTATATGTAACAATGTAACTACTATATGTAACAATGTAACTACTATATGTAACAATGTAACTACTATATGTAACAATGTAACTACTATATGTAACAATGTAACTACTATATGTAACAATGTAACTACTATATGTAACAATGTAACTACTACATGTAACAATGTAACTACTATATGTAACAATGTAACTACTATATGTAACAATGTAACTACTATATGTGACAATGTAACTACTATATGTAAAAATATAACTACTATATGTAACAAAGTAACTACTATAAGTAACAATGTAACTACTATATGTAACAATGTAACTACTATATGTAACAATGTAACTACTATATGTAACAATGTAACTACTATATGTAACAATGTAACTACTATATGTAACAATGTAACTATTATATGTAACAATGTAACTACTATATGTAACAATGTAACTACTATATGTAACAATGTAACTACTATATGTAACAATGTAACTACTATATGTAACAATGTAACTACTATATGTAACAATGTAACTACTATATGTAACAATGTCACTACTATATGTAACAATGTAACTACTATATGTAACAATGTCACTACTATATGTAACAATGTAACTACTATATGTAACAATGTAACTACTATATGTAACAATGTAACTACTATATGTAACAATGTAACTACTATATGTAACAATGTAACTACTATATGTAACAATGTAACTACTATATGTAACAATGTAACTACTATATGTAACAATGTAACTACTATATGTAACAATGTAACTACTATATGTAACAATGTAACTACTATATGTAACAATGTAACTACTATATGTAACAATGTAACTACTATATGTAACAATGTAACTACTATATGTAACAATGTAACTACTATATGTAACAATGTAACTACTATATGTAACAATGTAACTACTATATGTAACAATGTAACTACTATATGTAACAATGTAACTACTATATGTAACAATGTAACTACTATATGTAACAATGTAACTACTATATGTAACAATGTAACTACTATATGTAACAATGTAACTACTATATGTAACAATGTAACTACTATATGTAACAATGTAACTACTATATATAACAATGTAACTACTATATGTAACAATGTAACTACTATATGTAACAATGTAACTACTATATGTAACAATGTAACTACTATATGTAACAATGTAACTACTATATGTAACAATGTAACTATTATATGTAACAATGTAACTACTATATGTAACAAAGTAACTACTATAAGTAACAATGTAACTAATATATGTAACAATGTAACTACTATATGTAACAATGTAACTATTATATGTAACAATGTAACTATTATATGTAACAATGTAACTACTATATGTAACAATGTAACTACTATATGTAACAATGTAACTACTATATGTAACAATGTAACTACTATATGTAAAAATGTAACTACTATATGTAACAATGTAACTATTATATGTAACAATGTAACTACTATATGTAACAATGTAACTACTATATGTAACAATGTAACTAATATATGTAACAATGTAACTACTATATTAAAACTCCTAATACAAAATTCTAGAACTTACATATTTATTGTTGTGTTTTAGACGTTATTTTTTGCACATTCTTCCCAATGTTGAAATAATTTATATCCATTCCCAACTGATTAAAATCACTTTGTAGCTAATATTGAAGTCCGCACTATACTGTAGTAGCCTGTGTGACCGTTTATTGAAAATTTTTCATCATCTTTTCGGTTAGAGTTCCGTATAGCACTACATTTATAAATCATATATCATTGATAAAATGGCAACATTGAGGAGTTGCAGAACAATATAAAAGTATTATATACTATTCTAGAACATAAATAAAATAAAAAATTTAATGATAGCTATAGTTTTTTTATTTTAACATAGCTAGTAAATTAAAATGAAATATTTTTAAGTAAATTTCTTAATACTTTTAAATGAATATTGATTAGAGTTTTTATGGGTTTATTCTTTTTTTCTTTTTATGTTTTTTTTGAGTTTTGAGTTTTTTTATTAAAATTTTTATTTTGAGTTTTATCACAAAAAATGCTCACACACTGGCTGTACTACAGTACAGTATTATTACTGCAGTGCCTAAATTCGTCATAATATGAGTTTCAGCAAACCCAATAATAGAAAGAGATTTGCAGATGCTTCCGGTCACAGACAGCAACACTTGCTAAACATCAAAGACAGTCAAAACACGAAAAGAGCAACAATTCCCATCAATTATAATTACTAGTTATCTAGGTCTACAAGTAACAATTCCTTGTTCTGACTTAATATTAAATGAAATTGAACCCTTCTCTCTACAATATTGTTTAATGTTCGGACAACTGGAGAGGGAAGGGGGTTGGGGGGGGATTTCAAAAGATGTGTTTGTTTCAGTGGGGTCTGCGTTATCCAAAACGTGAAAGATACAAAAGTAGCTCACAAAATTTATCAGTGCAATAAGCTCGAATATACATGATAAACAGATTATCGCCTGTCCCAGAAGGTGATATACGGTTATAAAAACTTCAGCAAATAAATTTAATTTAATTTTATAAAATAAATATTTTTATTTGCTTCAGGTTTTATAACCGTATATCACCTTCTGGGACAGGCGATAATCTCTGTATATCGCGTACTCTGTTGAATTTTTGTTTTATGTAGTTGGGACACTTACCCTTTAAGATTTAAACTTACCATTTAAGCCTACAGTTAACTTTCGAGAAAATATTTTTCACTGTGCTTTCTCTTGATACGCAGTTATCCAAAACGGAGCCTTAATATTTAACATATCCATTCCTAGTCACTTCTAACTAAGTTAACTTTTCAATTTTCGCTTGGGACCAAACAAATGTATTGAATGGATAAAAGTGATCAGTGAACGTGTGAAATACGAAACACCGGGGGCAACCCTAAGTCTCCTCTATCTCAGCTGCTACGTGTAAGGCAGGGATTGTCCCACACTAACTCCCACCATACACGGTAACGGTATGTCAGGTTGCCATTACGTAGAAACTTACGCGAAGACATGGGCTGTCCGTATGAGCTCCAACTATACTAAATCCGTTCCTACCACCTCCTACTTCATGTTGGCCACCAACCGCTATAGCTATCAATGTGGAACTGTTCCGTGTAATATAGTACAAGCCTTTGGGTTCAATCTTCCAGGCCACGTCTTCTTTCAGTTCCCTAAAACCCGCTGGAATAAAATATGTAACAGTTCGTTATAAAAATAACTTATTAAAATAAATTATTTATCAAATTAAAATATTTACCGAACGTAGCGAGGTTAATACTGTAATAAATATTCGATAAGTAACTTCTAGGATTAGTGATTAGAGCCACATGACTTAGTATTAGGGCTGCAACTCTAGTAACTTGTTAGGTCCACGAGAATGTTTAGACTGGTAGGCCTTCATCAAAAAATTTGTACCAAACCTAAACGAATTATTGACGAAATGTTTTATGTCGAAGGAGTTGTAGATGCCACTCACACTGCCTCAAGACTTTAGGGTTCAGGTTCAATTACGGCCTTCATATGATTTGTGCCTGACCAACAAACCTTAACCTAACTACAGAACTAACAAACCAGTGAGTACCTACAAAACGAAACACCCCAATCTGCCAATCAACAAATCATTAAGTAGCCCAAGTCAGCCAAATAAAATAGGCTGTATGTTTTCCATATAAAAAGTGGTGTTTGTAGTTTAACCTTTGACACGGTAGAGCATAAGATACGGTATCGTTAAAAAAATTTCTGGAAAACAAATGGCCAATATAGGCTGATCAGTCTCCACCGTGGTACCTACCTACCGCTACCGGTACCGATACCAGATCATATACGGTAGGCCTACGTGTGTACCGTGTACCGGTGCGTCAATAATTTTTTTTGGACTCCAGGACTCGGATCATCCCGTCTTCTGCACTTATCTTACCTTTATTAAGGAGAGTTTTACAGGAATGAACAACGTGATATGGCGAAGGCGACCGATTAACGAAATCGACAAGCTTCAGTGGCAATGTAAGATTGGACATTTTGTCAGTTGTGTAGTATGATTATTTGAGTCTGCGTGTTGCTGGTCACTGGTTGGTTGAGACTGACTGACTGAGAGGAATTCAAATGGAAGAACAGAAGAATGAAGAAGGCTACAGTTGACCTTGACAGTAGTTACGCTTACGACCTCAAGAGTAGGCCTACCTGCATAAGGAAGTACCGGAACTGTACTGCAGTACGTAACTCAGTCAGCTAAAGGAGCCCTTAATTGAAACTAGAATCACTATTTCCTGATTGGTTATAAACCGGGTACCTAGCAACGCCATCAGCTGGTTTCAAAATGCCATATTAATTAGCAGGGCCCCTTTAAAAATACTAAAGGGATTTCAGGAGCCCTTAAAACAACTATAAACTAAAACTAATCCATGATTTAATTTAAAGGAGTTATCGGGATGCAGTAAAACCCTACAGTACCCAAACACCAGTCAGCCGGTACACATACTGTACATTTTGTATAACGCTCATATTGGAATTCACTTTCATTTTTCGTTGTTCTTAAACGATGCCTAATCGTCTGTACTTCAGTACTCTAGTTAAGTTTGCGCGGATGGGGGATCTTTGATTGTGCTAAGAGTCGATTGGGTAGGTAGTAGTTCGGTACTGTGGTATGTAATTTCACTGTTTGTAAGTAGATTCCATGCAATTTTAAAAAGCCATGTTGGTTGGGTAAATTATTATTGTAACTTTATTTATTGAAACTGAAAGATTCTGTAAATTTAATTATACGTAACGCAACATCACTGGCTCGCTCGTTAATTATCTTTACCGAACCTTCCATCAAGATATAGTTGCAACAGTCACTTAGAAAAGATCCCCCATCCCTCAATATTTTATCAGTACTTCAATACTTGTACAGTATACTGTACTGTACTGGAATACAATGTAAGTTTTACGACGAAATTCAGATTATGGTGTATGATGAGTAGGTAACCAGAATAATTATGGTGTATGTAGAACCAAAGCCACGATAAGGTAGGCTTTTTCACACGCTTGTAGCTAAATAATGAAAACGTACCTGAATAAAGACTCTATATTCCAGGGTCGTATTCTTTGTTCTCACTAACTACAGTAGTCAGACTAGAATGCAGAAACTTCGCACTAATTTAGGTGAAATTCAGTGCTATCTTAGTTTGACTACCTGCCAGCGGTTAGTGATATCTACGAATACGGCCCCGTGTATAATATAACAACAAAGACCCTAAAATCAGGTGCAATTACAGCGCTAATAGGTAATCCCGGCACCAATAAACAATAGTAAGATCATATGAAGACATACTAAAGCCCCCAAAAAGAAACCCCTACTAATAATGTTAAAAATAGCTACAAATTGCAGGGAAAGACAAGGCCAGATTATTTACAGTAGATACCACTACGTACCCCTACCAGTACCTATCAACCCTACCTGCTATTAGTAGAACCAGTCCTTGGAGATGCGGATAATCTCCCGAAAGTTATGGGGGATAGGGAGTTGATCTCCAACCCGACACTACATAGCATTGGAAGTGTTTCATTGGTCCCCCTAAGCTTTACAAGTGAATAAAGCCGCAGGCGCTTTGCAGGCCATTGCTTTCACCGTGAGGACCAGCCAGTGCACCTTGCACAATAATTTTGTGTACGAGAAAATAAGGAAGAAAATACAAGAAAATAAGCATGGTGGACAGACAGTCCATGATTTTCTTGGTACGCCTCTTAAAGAACACTGGCCTGGGTAAACTCGCGAAGGTCACGGGGGATAGGTCACTGATGTAGCATGCTTAATGAAAGCTGCTTTTAGAGCATACCGATTTTAGATTGCATGATGGTAGCACAAATGTATTGTTGAGTCGGCATAACAATCTCATTGTGCAGCTGCAATGCAGCAGGCCGATTATTGTAGTGGATTACTCCATAAATGTTTGCAAACTTTTTTCACACCTTGATTCTCGAACATGCTATTGCGTCATATCTTCATGTTGGACATTCATGTTATCTGTTATCTTATAATAAATATTTCATGTTATCTAATAATACATGCAATTAATTTCATCCAACTTATAATCACTTTATACCATCCCTGTCGCATATCTTACCCAATATCCAACATGAATGATATATTATAACTTTTCATTGTGATGTTTCCGCAGCCTAAAATATAATGAAAATTGAATTTAGTTCTATCAAACATCGTTTGGGGAGTTTAGGAATGGCCAATCCAATTTGTTTCTAAACTTTACAGGCCAAAGAGGCCTTTTTGCCAAAGTGGCTATTTCTTAAACAATTTTGATTTTATTGATGTCAAATTTTGTGAATATGTTCAATTCATTTTCTGCATCCAATCCTACCGAGCATTTTATACCAAAAAAGGTCCCAAAAGTGCCGGTTTTGGGGCCTTTTCGCTCGAAAATGGCCCCTCTAAAAATGCTACATTATGCGCTCGTCGTACTTTCTGTGGAGGTTGCCCCTACATTATGTGCTCGTCGTGGTTTCTGTGGAGGTTGCCACTACATTATGTGCTCGTCGTGGTTTCGGTGGAGGTTGCCACTACATTATGTGCTCGTCGTGGTTTCTGTTGAGGTTGCCACTACGTTATGTTCCCGTCGTGGTTTCTGTGGAGGTTGCCACTACATTATGTGCTCGTCGTGGTTTCTGTGGAGGTTGCCACTACATTATGTGCTCGTCGTGGTTTCGGTGGAGGTTGCCACTACATTATGTGCTCGTCGTGGTTTCTGTTGAGGTTGCCACTACATTATCTGCTCGTCGTGGTTTCTGTGGAGGTTGCCACTACATTATGTGCTCGTCGTGGTTTCTGTGGAGGTTGCCACTACATTATGTGCTCGTCGTGGTTTCTGTGGAGGTTGCCACTACATTATGTGCTCGTCGTGGTTTCTGTGGAGGTTGCCACTACATTATGTGCTCGTCGTGGTTTCTGTGGAGGTTGCCACTACATTATGTGCTCGTCGTGGTTTCTGTGGAGGTTGCCCCTACATTATGTGCTCGTCGTGGTTTCTGTGGAGGTTGCCACTACATTATGTGCTCGTCGTGGTTTCTGTGGAGGTTGCCACTACATTATGTGCTCGTCGTGGTTTCTGTGGAGGTTGCCACTACATTATGTGCTCGTCGTGGTTTCGGTGGAGGTTGCCACTACATTATGTGCTCGTCGTGGTTTCTGTTGAGGTTGCCACTACATTATGTGCTCGTCGTGGTTTCTGTGGAGGTTGCCACTACATTATGTGCTCGTCGTGGTTTCTGTGGAGGTTGCCCCTACATTATGTGCTCGTCGTGGTTTCTGTGGAGGTTGCCACTACATTATGTGCTCGTCGTGGTTTCTGTGGAGGTTGCCACTACATTATGTGCTCGTCGTGGTTTCTGTGGAGGTTGCCACTACATTATGTGCTCGTCGTGGTTTCTGTGGAGGTTGCCACTACATTATGTGCTCGTCGTGGTTTCTGTTGAGGTTGCCACTACATTATGTGCTCGTCGTTGTTTCTGTGGAGGTTGCCACTACATTATGTGCTCGTCGTGCTTTCTGTGGAGGTTGCCACTACATTATGTGCTCGTCGTGGTTTCTGTGGAGGTTGCCACTACATTATGTGCTCGTCGTGGTTTCTGTGGAGGTTGCCACTACATTATGTGCTCGTCGTGGTTTCTGTGGAGGTTGCCACTACATTATGTGCACGACGTGGTTTCTGTGGAGGTTGCCACTACATTATGTGCTCGTCGTGGTTTCTGTGGAGGTTGCCACTACATTATGTGCTCGTCGTGGTTTCTGTGGAGGTTGCCACTACATTATGTGCTCGTCGTGGTTTCTGTGGAGGTTGCCACTACATTATGTGCTCGTCGTGGTTTCTGTGGAGGTTGCCACTACATTATGTGCTCGTCGTGCTTTCTCATTTACACACAATACCCACCAAGATCCTTGAATAAAGTCTATTTTTTCTGGTAATGCAAATTGTAATGTTCACTTAATGTGTTCCCGGAAATTTTAGATTTTTTTTTAATTTTAGTTCCTGGAATCATTGATTATCGTATATTACTCAGCTTCCTTAAATTATGATATAAAGTAAACATAACAAAGAGAATTACACAGGCCAATAATAATAAGTAAGAAAATTAAACAATATATAATAAATCACGTAATCTAATAGTAAGTAATATTCAAATGAACAATATAATTAATAAATACTAAAAAAAATCAATGTTTTAGAATCCGATGGAATGTTTAATCATTAATCTAGTATATGAGATGTCCCATCTGGTAAATGGGATGTCCCACCTGGTGAATGGGATGCCCGATCTGGTGAATGGGATGTCCCACCTTGTGAATGGGATGTCCGATCTGGTGAATGAGATGTCCCATCTGGTGAATGGGATGTCCCATCTGGTGAATGGGATGTCCCATCTGGTGAATGGGATGTCCCATCTGGTGAATGGGATGTCCCCTCTGGTGAATGGGATGTCCCATCTGGTAAATGGGATGTCCCACCTGGTGAATGGGATGCCCGATCTGGTGAATGGGATGTCCCACCTTGTGAATGGGATGTCCCCTCTGGTGAATGGGATGTCCCATCTGGTGAATGGGATGTCCCATCTGGTGAATGGGATGTCCCATCTAGTGAATGGGATGTCCCATCTGGTGAATGGGATGTCCCATCAGGTGAATGGGATGTCCCATCTGGTGAATGGGATGTCTCCTCTGGTGAATGGGATGTCCCATCTGGTGAATGCGATGTCCCATCTGGTAAATGGGATGTCCCATCTGGTTAATGGGATGTACCATCTGGTGAATGGGATGTGCCATCAGGTGAATGGGATGTCCCATCTGGTGAATGGGATGTCTCCTCTGGTGAATGGAATGTCCCCTCTGGTGAATGGGATGTCCCATCGGGTGAATGCGATGTCCCATCTGGTGAATGGGATGTCCCATCTGGTGAATAGGATGTCCCATCTGGTGAATGCGATGTCCCATCTGGTGAATGGGATGTCCCATCTGGTGAATGGGATGTCCCATCTGGTGAATGGGATGTCCCATCTGGTGAATGGGATGTCCCATCTGGTGAATGGGACGTTCCATCTGGTGAATGGGATGTCCCATCTGGTGAATGGGATGTCCCATCTGGTGAATGGGATGTCCCATCTGGTGAATGAGATGTCCCATCTGGTAAATGGGATGTCCTATCTGGTGAATGGGATGTCTCCTCTGGTGAATGGGATGTCCCATCTGGTGAATGCGATGTCCCATCTGGTGAATGGGATGTCCCATCTGGTTAATGGGATGTCCCATCTGGTTAATGGGATGTCCCATCTGGTGAATGGGATGTCCCATCTGGTGAATGGAATGTCCCCTCTGGTGAATGGGATGTCCCATCTGGTGAATGCGATGTCCCATCTGGTGAATGCGATGTCTAATCTGGTGAATGGGATGTCTCCTCTGGTGAATGGGATGTCCCATCTGGTGAATGCGATGTCCCATCTGGTGAATGGGATGTCTCCTCTGGTGAATGGGATGTCCCATCTGGTGAATGCGATGTCCCATCTGGTGAATGGGATGTCCCATCTGGTGAATGGGATGTCCCATCAGGTGAATGGGATGTCCCATCTGGTGAATGGGATGTCTCCTATGGTGAATGGGATGTCTCCTCTGGTGAATGGGATGTCCCATCTGGTGAATGGGATGTCCCATCTGGTGAATGAAATGCCCGATCTGGTGAATGGGATGTCCCATCTGGTGAATGGGATGCCCGATCTGGTGAATGGGATGCCCGATCTGGTGAATGGGATGTCCCATCTAGTGAATGGGATGTCCCATCTGGTGAATGGGATGTCCCATCTGGTGAATGAAATGTCCGATCTGGTGAATGGGATGTCCCATCTGGTGAATGGGATGTCCCATCTGGTGAATGGGATGTCCCATCTGGTGAATGGGATGTCCCATCAGGTGAATGGGATGTCCCATCTGGTGAATGGGATGTCTCCTCTGGTGAATGGGATGTCCCATCTGGTGAATGCGATGTCCCATCTGGTGAATGAGATGTCCCATCTGGTGAATGAGATGTCCCATCTGGTTAATGGGATGTCCCATCTGGTGAATGGGATGTCCCATCTGGTGAATGGGATGTCCCATCAGGTGAATGGGATGTCCCATCTGGTGAAAGGGATGTCTCCTGTGGTGAATGGAATATCCCCTCTGGTGAATGGGATGTCCCATCTGGTGAATGCGATGTCCCATCTGGTGAATGGGATGTCCCATCTGGTGAATGGGATGTCCCATCTGGTGAATAGGATGTCCCATCTGGTGAATGGGATGTCCCATCTGGTGAATGGGATGTCCTATCTGGTGAATGGGATGTCCCATCTGGTGAATTGGATGTCCCTTCTGGTGAATGTGATGACCCATCTGGTGAATGGGATGTCCCATCTGGTGAATGGGATGTCCCATCTGGTGAATGGGATGTCCCATCAGGTGAATGGGATGTCCCATCTGGTGAATGGGATGTCCCATCTGGTGAATTGGATGTCCCTTCTGGTGAATGTGATGACCCATCTGGTGAATGGGATGTCCCATCTGGTGAATGGGATGTCCCATCTGGTGAATGGGATGTCCCATCAGGTGAATGGGATGTCCCATCTGGTGAATGGGATGTCTCCTCTGGGGAATGGGATGTCCCCTCTGGTGAATGGGATGTCCCATCTGGTGAATGCGATGTCCCATCTGGTGAATGGGATGTCCCATCAGGTGAATGGGATGTCCCATCTGGTGAATGGGATGTCCCATCTGGTGAAAGGGATGTCCCGTGTGAATGCGCGGTTGTAATAGAGTTCCCACCCATTACATTGGATGTCCCACACAGTATATTAAGTGATCCTTTCGTTGTATCTGATATTCCAGAATCGGCCGATGTTTTATCTGCGACCAGCGGAGGCCGACTAGCGGTAGACGACGAATTGCTTTCAATGCCACTAGAAAACGTGTCGGTAGTTGTTGACGAAATCGTGGGCGGGGCAAACTCTTCCACCACATCTGGACGGTCATCTACATCACAAACTTCAACAGCTGTAATTAAGAAATATTAATTAAAAAACTATATAAAAGAAAAGTTAAAAAGCTCTTTCTTTTAATTAAATTTAGAGAAAACAATGAAGGAATTCCTTCACTATTTTCATACAATGACCCCCGCCAGTGTGAAGATGTTTGATTCTATTGTATGCTAGTTAGAATAAAATAGTAACCCAATAAATAATTATACTGAAAGCTAAATAAATAACTAATTTTAATTGATACTAATTTAAAACGATTATTCGTATTTCCAATATTACTTCTAATTATTATAATATATTTGTATTTAATTTATATAAGAATTAACATAAGATACTGAACGCCTTCTCTTTAAATCATTTTGTTTACTAAGAAAAGGAAAGTTAATTTGATGAAGCTAGTTAAAGTTAATTAATATTTGGAAATTCCGTATATTTTTCACAGATATAGTAGTGGACTATAAAGCCTACAACAGTACTAGGCGTTGACCTAGACAGATAGACCAGTAAAGTGAAATGAATTGCCGATAAACTGTCAGGTCAGACAGAGTAACCGATGCCGGTATATTTAAAATTTACTTCTTCTTATCTTAATTTTGGCCCAAAAGGCGAAAACAAAATTAAATTAAAATAAAATAAACAAACAACATAAAACAAAATAAAATAACCAATACATTCTGTTTCATTAAACCAACAAAATTTTGGCCCAAACGGCGCAACAATTATTGAATAAACTATACGAATTGTAATGATACGATTTATATTTTTTATGTTTTTTTTAAGCTGTTGCTTCAATATTAGTATCTCGTATTTTTAAGGCCTACAGTAAGCCTATTAAATAAATGTTATACAATATTTAATATTTATATTATGATATTTAATATTTTATTTTACAATTTATTGTACAATGACCTACCCCGACACCAACAGCAACAGCAACACTCACACTACCGTACTGACAGTAATATCAAACTGCACAAAAACATAGCCACAATCAGTCCAGTCACTGTCATTCCCATCCTCGTCAATCTTAACACAGTACTCGGACTGTTCAGGAAGCCACTCAGAAGCAGTGCCGCAGTGCCGCAGTAGGCCACAGCCTCACTTTCCCTCGCCTTAGCAGCTGCAGTTGACTCCAGGCAGCGACTGAATGAAATCAACATCAACTGGTTTACACGATGAGCGAAGAGCCTGTTGGTTCCGTGCCTTGGAGTGCATGAAGAGCTGGCGGCTGTTCAGTTCACCCGCTCAACTGAAAGCTTCGGCCTATTACTGTTTTTATTATTATTATATTTATTTAATCCGGTTCATAAATAGAATCAAACCATAATACATACCCACGTAAATTAAGTAGCACAATGTAGATGTAGATGTAATATAAATGTATTTAATTAATTAATCTCCTACCCCAAATCGATTCAGCCATATTCTGGAACTACGCAATGTGCACATATTAACCATTAATACAATATTGTTATTAGTCTTGTTTACCCTATTGTATAAACTTTGTATGGAACAATATCGAATATGAATGAAGCAAGGTAAATTATTGGTACCAAAAAATAAAGACATACTAGCACGGAAAGGTAACTTGAAAAATATACGTGCAGCCGAATTATAAGCAACCTTCAGTCGATTATACACAAACTCAGAATAATTCAAAGACGACCATAAAGCATTACAATATAGTGGAGTGATATATGACCTAAAAAGTGTAAGTTTCACGGAGTTCGTACAGTTACCAAATTTCCTACATAATGTATTTGCACGTGCATATAAGCCTCTAGTTACATTCTTGATATCGTAATCATCATCTCTACTTTCATGAATGACGTGCCCTAAGAAATTATACTTATCGGTTCTAGAAATTACTCTATCGTGTAAGTACATAGGTGCCATATCATTGTATTACTAAATATGCAGTATATGGGAGTAGTGGTGTGAATTATAGGTATACCATGCATTTATAGCTCATATTGTTTATGCAGTCTTTGTTTAAAAAAACACTGTTTTTTATCCGTAAAAAAACAAAAAAAACAGTGTTTCGAAACATGTGTTTAAAACAACCCAAGTGTTTTTTTAAACCCTATTTTTAAAACAATGTATTTTTTATTTTTGTTTATTATTATAGTTTTGGATCTTGATAGTAATGGGCCACCATATTAGTCAAGTGGCCCAAAGACCCATTGTCCACTTAGCCCAACTGTGATTTATTTGGCAAATTAAGTAGTGAACGAAGATCGCCAGCATATGGTTATATATCACCATAACAATAATTACCCATATTTCCTACAACAACTTCCTATAATAAATCTCTATAAAGAGGCAGTTTCGTAATGAAGTTGGGCAAGTGACTCATTGGGCAAAGGCCCAATTGCACCCCGCCCGATGAGACTGACATTATTTCAATGAAAGCTTACTATGTGGGATAATATAATATTGAATCTAAAATAAATTTTATCAGGATAAATACTGTAACTGAAATGTTACATTTTGTAATACTGAAACTGTAACTGAAATTAGTCAAAATTGATTCAGTTCTCAACAGTAGTCCAGGCTACGTCACCCCATAACCTGTGTACTAAAACATGCTAAATCGTGGAAACCTCAATAGAAGCCAATACATCGCCTTACCCTTACTAGAGGTTGGAAGTTATATATAGTTAAATTCCAATAAATGAGGTTTATACTTGATAGTTGATATATTTATATAAATAAACACTTTCCAATAATGGCGGGATAGGTTTATGTTTTAAATGCGTGTCAATCACCCGCCTCCCTGCCAGATCACACAATAACTCACCAGTTCGCCACTGAGTAGGGAACTGTACAGCAACATCTTTCTTAAGTTGATTGATTCGTCTGAATACATTATCCAACGTTTTTTTCATATCCTTGAGCATGGCAACGTGTGACGTCATCTCAGAAACGCGTTTGTTGTATTGCGTGGCGCTCAGCCGCATGCACTGAGTTAGAGTAGCGTTGCTGCGTTCCAGCTGTTCCAATCTAACGAAATTGGAAAATACAATTACTCCTTTATTATCTGACAGGCACGCTCTCTCTTTCATATATTAAGCTTGATAAGAATACATACTACCGGACCACGACCAGTACTACACCGATATTACTGACTATCGGACGCATAGTAACGAATTATGCTCGAGGGTTCCGAGATGAAGGTCCAAATGGGACCAAGGTTCGAAAAGGTAGATTAAGGGAAAGGAGCAGGTTACAGTGGCACGTTATTCTAACCAAAAAAATAAACCAGAGCTAATAGCACAGGTTGCAGTGATATTTTTGACAAGACAAAGCGGCGCCCGGTGGCAACTTACGTTGGCCGAATGTATTTTGAACCTTACAGACAGATATGCATGCATAGTACACTAATAATCCTATCTGCGCAATTTCAGAAAATGGCCATGGAAAGCACAAGTTGAAAAATATAATTTACCTTACCTTGGTTTATTAAACCATTGGAAACGTTATAGGCCTACTGTATTCGAGATTATATAAATGGGGTTCATAAAGTACAGATGAATGAATGATGAAAGAACAGAAAAAAAGATTTGCAAACTTACGTTGAATGTTGTGCAGCTATAATCGCCATAACATCATCCCGGTTCATTAAGTTAAGTAACTCATTGAGCAACACATCAGCAGCCCCGGGATCCCGTTCAGTTCCAACACACGCATCCGTTGTTGTTGTCGCGGATGACGATGGTAAATTCACCTCGGTATCGGAAGCCGCAGCCATGATCAGATAATTCAGTTTATCCAGACGTGAAGTTTTCTCGGTTCGTTGCCGTTGTTAGTACCTGTATCTGATCTAATGCAGTGTAATGCTGTAATGAAACGTTCGATCTTCAATACTTCATGCCCATGATCGCTCAAGGTTGAAGGTTAGGGCCTACCTGTACAGTTCACAAGCAGACAAGATTATAGGCCTATCCGTATCTCCGTTTTTTATTGAGGTTGTATTTCGGCAATCTGACATTACTGCATTAGCCCGACCCTACTGCCTACTGCACTAGGCCTATCTGATTTGTGATTGATTAGGACAGTAGGACATGACGTACTGACGTAGGGCAGTAGGGCACCCATTTCGACTTTTTCGAACCGGAACCTGCGTAAACAAGGCATTTCAGCCCTTTGACCAGAAACGGCAGTCATTCATCCAATAGTATCTACATCATTGTCCAGAATAGGGTGTTTCCCTTCACTTCTATGGGGCTTTCTATTAGTCCTACCTGTCCCAAATACGTTGCCTAATGATTTCCAACCTGTCCAATATAGGGGCATCCAATCAAATCATCATATGAGCCAACTCCTCGTCATCGGACCAATACCAACATTCCTACAGTTAGGCATCTCCCTTATTGGCTATATAATGTAAAGGTTAATGGAAACTGATACTCGCACTGATATATAATCCAAAGTGTCAGCTACGAATCCGGGGCTCATTATAACAACCTATACTGGACCAAGCAACGTATTTGGGACAAGAGCTGGTTGAGGTATATGTACAGTGGAAATTCCCATTCTAAATAAGGGCATTTGGAATACATGTTCCCAAGTTATGGTTAAAGATATACTGTGGGTGCCTTGCAAATGGCTTGTAAGACTGTGATGCATTATAGGCTATAGGGTCATCATAGTCACGTTATTTCATTTCATGTTGTGCAATTTATTCATATTGTGCAATTTATTCATGTTGTGCAACTTATTCATTGTGCAATTTATTCATGTGGTGCAATTTATTCACTTATAATAAATCTAAATACATTCGTATAATAATAATTAAATGAAAATCAAATTAGTGATATCGCAACCTCCTCCCCCAGACTCAACTCATCCCAAATAGTCCTTCATAAGTCTAAAATTTGACTCAAATAGGTTGTTAGTGTCACGTATAGGTTGATTTTGTCCAAAATAGCCTGTAGCTTTATCAAAATTATTTAAAATAGTTTATAAATGTAAAGGAATACCGAAAACTCGACTTCATAATCATAGCTTTAATTCCAATTTGTCCCAAATAGGTTGTGTATGTCCCATATAGGGTGTTTATGTCCCATACATGGAGTTTTTGTCCCAAATAGCATGTAACATTCTCAAAATGATTTTACATAGTTTATAAATATAATGGAAATACTCAAAAGAAAATAGAATTCACTATCATAGCTTTAATTTAAATCTGTCCCAAATAGGTTGTTTATGTCCCATATAGGGTGTTTGTGTCCCATATAGGGTGTTTGTATCCCCAAATTGTGTGTCACTTTCTCAATCAAAATGATTTTACATAGTTTATAAATATAATGGAATACTCAAAAGAAAATAGAATTCACTATCATAGCTTTAATTTAAATTTGTCCCAAATAGGTTGTTTTTGTCCCATATAGGGTGTTAGTGTGCCAAATAGCGTATGACTTTCTCAAAATGATTTTACATAGTTTATAAATATAATGGAATATTCAAAAGAAAATAGAATCCACTATCATAACTTTAATTTAAATTTGTCCCAAATAGGTTGTTTGTGTCCCATATAGGGTGTTTGTGTCCCGTATAGGGTGTTTGTGTCCCATATAGGGTATGAAGTGCTTATAATCATTTCAAATAGTTTCGAAATGTAATGGAATACTCAAAAGACTATAGAATTCACTATCATAGCTTTAATTTAAATTTGTCCCAACTAGGTTGTTTATGTCCCATATAGGGTGTTTGTGTCCCATATAGGGAATTTGTGTCCCAAATTGCGTGTCATTTTCTCAAAATGATTTTACATAGTTTATAAATATTATGGAATACTCAAAAGAAAATATAATTCACTATCATAGCTTTAATTTAAATTTGTCCCAAATAGGTTGTTTTTGTCCCATTTAGGGGGTTTGTGTGCCAAATAGCGTATGACTTTCTCAAAATGATTTTACATAGTTTATAAATATAATGGAATACTCAAAATAAAATATAATTCACTATCATAGCTTTAATTTAAATTTGTCCCAAATAGGTTGCTTGTGTCCCAAATAGGGTGTTTGTGTCCCGTATAGGGTGTGAAGTGCTTATAATGATTTCAAATAGTTTCGAAATGTAATGGAATACTCAAAATAATATAGAATTCACTATCATAGCTTTCATTTAAATCTGTCCCAAATAGGTTGTTTGTGTCCCATATAGGGTGTTTGTGTCCCAAATAGCGTGTGACTTTCTTAAAATGATTTTAAATAGTTTCTAAATCTCATGGAATACTCAAAAGAATATAGAATTCACTATCATAGCTTTAATTTAAATTTGTCCCAAATAGGTTGTTTTTGTCCCATATAGGGTGTTTGTGTGCCAAATAGCGTGTGACTTTCTCAAAATGATTTTACATAGTTTATAAATATAATGGAATACTCAAAATAAAATATAATTCACTATCATTGCTTTAATTTAAATTTGTCCCAAATAGGTTGCTTGTGTCCCAAATAGGGTTTTTGTGTCCCAAATAGGGTTTTTGTGTCCCGTATAGGGTGTGAAGTGCTTATAATGATTTTAAATAGTTTCTAAATCTCATGGAATACTCAAAAGAATATAGAATTCACTACCATAGCTTTAATTTCAATTTGTCCCAAATAGGTTGTTTTTGTCCCATAGGGTGTTTGACTCCCGTATAGGGTGTGAATTGCTTATAATGATTTTAAATAGTTTCTAAATGTAATGGAATACTCAAAAGAATATAAAATTCACAACCATAGCTTTAATTTCAATTTGTCCCAAATAGGTTGTTTTCATCCCATATCGGGTGTTTATGTGCCAAATAGCGTGTGACTTCCTCAAAATGATTTTACATAGTTTATAAATATAATGGAAATACTCAAAAGAAAATAGAATCCACTATCATAACTTTAATTTAAATTTGTCCCAAATAGGTTGTTTGTGTCCCATATAGGGTGTTCGTGTCCCGTATAGGGTGTTTGTGTCCCGTATAGGGTGTGAAGTGCTTATAATGATTTCAAATAGTTTCGAAATGTAATGGAATACTCAAAAGAATATAGAATTCACTACCATAGCTTTAATTTCAATTTGTCCCAAATAGGTTGTTTTCGTCCCATATAGGGTGTTTTTTTGTGTCAAATAGCGTGTGACTTCCTCAAAATGATTTTACATAGTTTATAAATATCATGGAAATACTAAAAAGAAAATAGAATCCACTATCGTAACTTTAATTTAAATTTGTCCCAAATAGGTTGTTTGTGTCCCATATAGGGTGTTTGTGTCCCGTATAGGGTGTTTGTGTCCCATATAGGGTATGAAGTGCTTATAATCATTTCAAATAGTTTCAAAATGTAATGGAATACTCAAAAGACTTTAGAATTCACTACCATAGCTTTAATTTCAATTTGTCCCAAATAGGTTGTTTTTGTCCCATATAGGGTGTTTGTGTCCCAAATAGCGTGTGACTTTCTCAAAATGATTTTAAATAGTTTCTAAACCTCATGGAATACTCAAAAGAATATAGAATTCACTACCATAGCTTTAATTTCAATTTGTCCCAAATAGGTTGTTTTTGTCCCATATAGGGTGTTTGAGTCCCATATAGGGTGTAAATTGCTTATAATGATTTTAAATGGTTTCTAAATCTCATGGAATACTCAAAAGAATATAGAATTCACTACCATAGCTTTAATTTCAATTTGTCCCAAATAGGTTGTTTTTGTCCCATATAGGGTGTTTGACTCCCGTATAGGGTGTGAATTGCTTATAATAATTTCAAATAGTTTCTAAATGTAATGGAATAATAAAAATAATATTTTTTCCTTTCTTCTACCAATTCCAATCTATTCCAACTGAATGTACCGCTGCTTCCTTCCCGTGTTAATTTTTTTGAGTTTTTCCTTATTTTATATTTAGTAGCATTTTGCTTTGAGACTTTTTAAGAAAACCAAAATTTCGGATTGTTAGTATACATATTGGTCAGTCTAAGAACTTCGTAGGGATCATAGGGCCCAGGGATAATTATTTGTGGGCGAAAATTGCATTCATTTCAGTTCATTTACAGTATTCATTCTAACGTAGTACTATTTAGTACCTGGAATATTCTTTTGAGTATTCCATTACATTTCGAAACTATTTGAAATCATTATAAGCACTTCACACCCTATACAGGACACAAACACCCTATATGGGACACAAACAACCTATTTGGGACAAATTTAAATAAAAACTATGATAGTGGATTCTATTTTCCTTTGAGTATGTCCATTTTATTTATAAACTATGTAAAATCATTTTGAGAAAGTCACACGCAATTTGGGACACAAACACCCTATATGCGACACAAACACCCTATATGGGACATAAACAACATATTTGGGACAAATTTAAATTAAAGCTATGATAGCGAATTCTATTTTCTTTTGAGTATTCCATTAAATTTCGAAACTATTTGAAATCATTATAAGCACTTCACACCCTATACGGGACACAAACACCCTATATGGGACACAAACACCCTATATGGGACAAAAACAACCTATTTGGGACAAATTTCAATTAAAGCTATGATAGTGAATTATATTTTCTTTTGAGCATTCCATTATATTTATAAACTATGTAAAATCCTTTTGAGAAAGTCACACGCTATTTGGGACACAAACACCCTATATGGGACACAAACACCCTAATTGGGACATAAACAACCTATTTGGGACAAATTTAAATTAAAGCTATGTATGATAGTGAATTCTATATGTCATTCATTCTTTTGAGTATTCCATTATCATTTAGAAAATATTTGAAATCATTATAAGCAATTCTCACCCTATACGGGACTCAAACACCCTATATGGGACAAAAACAACCTATTTTTGACAAATTTAAATTAAAGCTATGGTAGTGAATTCTATATTCTTTTGAGTATTCAATGAGATTTAGAAACTATTTAAAATCATTTTGAGAAAGTCACACGCTATTTGGGACATAAACACCCTATATGGGACACAAACACCCTATATGGGACACAAAGATCCTATTTGGGACAAATTTAAATGAAAGCTATGATAGTGAATTCTATATTCTTTTGAGTATTCCATTACATTTCGAAACTATTTGAAATCATTATAAGCACTTCACACCCTATACAGGACACAAACACCCTATATGGGACACAAACAACCTATTTGGGAGAAATTTAAATTAAAACTATGATAGTGGATTCTATTTTCCTTTGAGTATGTCCATTTTATTTATAAACTATGTAAAATCATTTTGAGAAAGTCACACGCAATTTGGGACACAAACACCCTATATGGGAAATAAACAACATATTTGGGACGAATTTAAATTAAAGCTATGATAGCGAATTCTATTTTCTTTTGAGTATTCCATTACATTTCGAAACTATTTGAAATCATTATAAGCACTTCACACCCTATACGGGACACAAACACCCTATATGGGACACAAACAACCTATTTGGGACAAATTTAAATTAATACTATTATAGTGGATTCTATTTTTCTTTGAGTATTTCCATTATATTTATAAACTATGTAAAATCATTTTGAGAAAGTCACACGCAATTTGGGACACAAACACCCTATATGGGACACAAACACCCTATATGGGACAAAAACAACCTATTTGGGACAAATTTCAATTAAAGCTATGATAGTGAATTATATTTTCTTTTGAGCATTCCATTATATTTATAAACTATGTAAAATCCTTTTGAGAAAGTCACACGCAATTTGGGACACAAACACCCTTTATGGGACACAAACACCCTATATGGGACATAAACAACATATTTGGGACAAATTTAAATTAAAGCTATGATAGTGAAATCTATTTTGTTTTGAGTATTTCATTATACTTATAAACCATATAAAATCATTTTGAGAAAGTCACACGCAATTTGGAACACAAACACCCTATATGGGACTCAAACACCCTATATGGGACACAAACAACCTATTTGGGACAAATTTAAATTAATACTATTATAGTGGATTCTATTTTTCTTTGAGTATTTCCATTATATTTATAAACTATGTAAAATCATTTTGAGAATGTTACATGCTATTTGGGATAAAAACTCCCTGTATGGGACATAAAACACCATATATAGGACATAAATAACCTATTTGGGACAAATTGGAATTAAAGCTATGATTATGAAGTCGATATTCTTTTCAGTATTCCTTTACATTTATAAACTATTTTAAATAATTTTGCTACAGGACAATTTTGGACAAAATCAACCTACAGTCGGGGTCTCAAAGTGCATCTGTTCTTTGAGATTTTCTCAAAGAACTAAAAGTGTCTCAAATTTCTAAAAGTGGTCCAAGAAAATGACAAAGTGTCCTCAAAGATTTCAAAGTAGTACTGTCAGTCATTTCATACAGTCCTGCCTGAAGCTGGCTATGGTATGGTGTATATTGACTTTGACTATAGGGTAAAATATAAGTAATAAAAACCTCTATGAAACAATAAAGATGCCTCCAAAAAATACTGCAGTAATAAATATTTGTTACTGAAAGTAAGAATTAAACTTACTGCAGTAATAAAAAATTGTCTTTTTCTGCAGTAACAAATAATTTGTTACTGCAGTAGAAATTTTTATTCAATTATTTATTAATATTGATTACTGCAGTATTAATTTTTATTCAATTATTTATTAATTTATTAATATTGATTATTGCAGTAATAAATATTTGTTACTGCAGTAATAAATATTTGTTACTGCAATAATAAATATTTATTACTGCAGTAATAAATATTTATTACTGCAGTAATAAATATTTGTTACTGCAGTAATTGTTATATGTTACTGCAGTAACTAATATTTAATACAGCAGTATTTTTTGTAGGAATTTTTATTGTTTCATAGAGGATTTTATTAATTTATATTTGGGCTCTTTAGAGACGCCGTAATTGCGGGCTATCGGAATGTGTTGGTATTTGTGTCATAGACAGTTTGTCTGTTGCCCTATCTATATTAATGTATAGTGCTAAAACTGTACTGTTTAGACGTATTTGTTTAGCCCACGTGAACGCCGAATACCTTTACCAATGCATTTCAATGGTCAACCAGCCATACTTTGCCGCACTGTAAATTGTGTTATACAAAGTAAAGAATAATGATAGAGGCAGGAATAAAGATAAATGATTCAAGCGCACTAATTGGCTGTTCCCATAGATGTTTTAGGCATTGTTGGTGCGCAATGCATATGGTCAGAGCGACCGCCGAGTCTGCCAAAATCTATTATGTAATCAAATGGTACCACAAGCCAAGCAAAGCATGTGACAGTTCTTTCCGACTCTGCACCTGTTTGTTTGAAGGTCGCCGACCGTGGGTCGTTACTCACTAGCTGTGATTGATAGTTTAAACTGGGTGCCGCTTTGCCAGAAGGCGGTACACATCAATTGAATATGAGGCAAACATTTAAAATATGCTCAAATATAAACGCCAGCGGCAGGGGATATTTTAATATATCTATTAAGATAAAACAACTCAAGATTGTAGCCGTTGTTCTATCGTACTTGAAAGTCGAAAGCCTTTCTTAGTTTTTAAGAAGGAATTCTCGCGCTCTCGTCAACATAGTTATCATATTAATTAAACAGTTAAGGTAGTACGGGTTGACCTGAGGTGACTAATGAAATGAATAACAAATGTTATTACAAGCTTTCTCCCAACAGGGCTTCTTTAGGTCATTATAATGAAACTGCATATACACAGAGAAACTACAGAGAAGTTTCTCTTATATTAATTGTTAATCTGATATTGTATTATGTTATTAAAATAATCAATCTTGTCAAGCATTAATCTTGTTTCACAAATTATGTTTCATATATTATTTGAATGAATGTTTTTTAGAAAGACTTTAAGGTGCCGTAAATTCAATTTGTACTTGCGACCGAAAACCCATCCTGTAATGACCTCAGGAACCTCAATTTGATAAATTAATGGGAATATAGCTTCTATGCAACAACTGGCCAACACACAAGATCACTTTGTTGCCCGCATAATATTGTTCCCCGGGAATGCCTCTGCCTCTCAGTTAACTACCACGAGCTGTCAATCAGGATTACCTCGGAGTTTATTTTCTCAAAGAATTAAAAGTGCCGCAAACTACCTAAAAGTGACATTTCTCAAAGAATTCAAAGAATTCAAAGTGCCTAAAAGCAGGAAATCACTTTGAGATTCCCAACTAAAAGTGTCTACAAGAATTCAAAGCGGCCGTTGGGAGTAATGTAATGACTTTTAGACACTTTTAGAAAAACTTTGAGAAAATCTCAAAGAACAGATGCACTTTGAGACCCCGGCTGTATATATGGGACTCTAACACCTATTTGAGTCAAATTTTAGACTTATGAATGACTATTTGGGATGAGTTGAGTCTGGGGGAGGAGGTTGCGATATCACTAATTTGATTGTCATTTAATTATTATTATACGAATGTATTTAGATTTATTATAAGTGAATAAATTGCACCACATGAATAAATTGCACAATGAATAAGTTGCACAACATCAAAAATTGCACAATATGAATAAATTGCACAACATGAAATGAAATAACGTGACTATGATGACCCTATAGCCTATAATGCATCACAGTCTTACAGGCCATTTGCAAGGCACCCGCAGTATATCTTTAACCATAACTAGGGAACATGTATTCCAAATGCCCTTATTTAGAATGGGAATTTCCACTGTACATATACCTCAACCAGCTCTTGTCCCAAATACGTTGCTTGGTCCAGTATAGGTTGTTATAATGAGCCCCGGATTCGTAGCTGACACTTGGATTATATATCAGTGGAATTTTCCATTAACCTTTACATTATATAGCCAATAAGGGAGATGCCTAACTGTAGGAATGTTGGTATTGGTCCGATGACGAGGAGTTGGCTCATATGATGATTTGATTGGATGCCCCTATATTGGACAGGTTGGAAATCATTACACAACGTATTTGGGACAGGTAGGAATAATAGAAAGCCCCATAGAAGTGAAGGGAAACACCCTATTCTGGACAATGATGTAGACACTACTCCATTCATCAGGCACAGGAATGAGAAAAATATCAGCTGATGTGAATTCAGAAGAGGAGAAAGTGGCCAATCACATTCGTTTTCCCACTGCTCATTACTCTTTCTTGCCTTACCCAGAATATTATTGAACCTGAAGTAAGAACCAATCAGAGACCAGCATAGTTGGTAAAGAGCTGACTAGTGTTGACAATCATTTAGAGGTTTGGGAGTAGACCATATTCACAGCGATGTAGGGACTTTATTAAATTGAAGAGATAAAATAAATAATTAAGTATGTTTGTGTGATGTGCGTGGGCGTGGCGTGTTGACTGAAATGCGAACTATTTGAAATAACAAATATGTCATAATAATGTAGTAACAATGTGTTTGCAAGCTGTATTTTTGTTACCAAAATGGTAAATCGCTTATCGATAATGTTCTAGGTACAATAGATCTTATACTGTATAACGATTTTATTATCGGTGATATAAATTGTTATTCCCATCAGGTTATTTGTCTGTTGCTATACAAATTGATTTAATTAGCCCTACGGGTAGTACTACCGCAATAAATGCCAATAAATGGATCGATCTGAATTAATTAGGTACCAAAACAACTTAATCCAAGAATTCACTGGCCTGCAAAAATAACAATCCAACTGATCAGAAATTTACAAATCTATTACAGTCTAGTGAGTTAGACGAAATTTTAAATGACATTTGTGATGTCAAATTTTCGCCCGTTTGCCAATTCCCCCCCCCCCCCCCCCCCAGCACAAACTTTTTAAACAATGCTGAGATTTTGGACATTTAAATCGTATTTTTAACCATTAATACTTTGGTAAAACTAATGATTTTTTTTCTTTACACCCCTGGTCGGGGTAACGAAATATATTAATAATATTGGTAAGTATAGCACAACAAAATCAGAACAGGTTCCAGGTAGATATATACAAAGATAATAGTGACCGGATAGAGTTAATTATAAGGAGCACATGAAGCACAATGTACTGTACAGCCTACGTAGCGAGTTATGAAACTGAGGGACAGAGGGCGCGTGATAGCGGTCGGAGCAGACACTGAGACAGAACAGAAACGGCAGATGCATTCAGCGTTTAGTAATACAGCAGGGAAACGATTTAATGGTTTAATACTAAAAAATTTCGCACATTTTTATGCCTGTAATTTCACCCCCTAGAAAATTGCTGGGGTGTAAATTGCGACCCCTGCCCCCCCCCCCCCCCCCCCCCCCCCCCCTCTACATAATAATGTAGGCTTACTGTTCTGAGATTTGGGGTGACATGCCGCTGTAGATATTGAACGTGTTCATCTTAAATTTCTGAAATATTTTCTTGAAGTTAAGGAGTCCACGCCAAACTTCGCTTATTGAGAGACTGCGGTTCCTTTCCTCACGCCAAACTTCGCTATTTATTGAGAGACTGCGGTTCCTTTCCTATGATCTGATAGGAATAGGAAAATAAGAATGTTCAATTACTGGGAGAACATTTTTAATATTAAAAGGTGTCGGTTGCCCGTGTCGGTGTCGGTGTCGGTGTCGGAGCATACAGGTACGTGTACTTTATAATGATTTAAGCCACTGTAACATGGTAAATAAATGGATTTCATTTTTAAGGGACATTTTATACAGTACATGATTCGATTATGTCTGGGACTCCCAAAAAATCGACTTCACCCTTTAGTGTTATAATTAAATTGCGATTACAGGACCAATATACAATACTGTATGTATACTCGAAGGGAAATTCTTAAATAAATATTCTTAAATTTTCTATTTCATTTTTTATTGAATAAGAAATATGTACAAGTATTGTGAAAATGTCTATCAACCTAGGATGCCAGGAATGATTAGATCCCTTATTTCGGCTATCGCCTCTAAGGGCCTATGGCATGACAATACCTCCGAAGTTCCACAAAATTGCCTTGCTGTTAATGACAAGGCAATACAGCCATAATGAGTAAGGTACACAAGGGGATACATCGCGTTTCGGCAACTGTCGCGTTTCGGCAACAGTCGCGATTCGGCATAAAAGTTGCGTTTCGGCAAAAAGTCGCGATTCGGCAAAAAAAAGTTGCGTTTCGGCAACAGGCGCGATTCGGCAAAAAAGTCGCGTTTCGGCAAAAAGTTGCGTTTCGGCAAAAGATAAAGATAAATTCCTACTGTAGATGTTAGATGGGGGTTGAATTCAATAATTAAAATTCTTGTGGTCTTTTTTTTATGTCAATTATGCAAGGTAGGGTGGTACAGTACTAATATTATTTTGTGTATTTGTTGTATGGAATTAATAATTTCGCACTACCAAATCGCCAGGGCGATTTGGTTGCCAGTTGCCCCTTAAATATATTCCAAGATTCAGTTTAAACAGATTAAGATCAAGGAAATGGGGAAGGTTATCACTTACATACATTTCGCCCTCTAGCGTCAGACTGGATAGGCTAACTGTTTATCATGGATAACTGTTTATTATTATTATGGTTAACTGTTTATTATTATTATTATTACGAAGGTCCGAAACACATATGACGAAGGTCCGAAACAACAGGACGAAAGTCCGACAAAGCATGACGCTAAGATAATATTTACGTTCGAGTTCGAGATATTTTAAGAACATGAGGCTCGGCAAAATTCTACTGGTTCTTATAAAGAAAAAAAGTGTAATATATTATAATATACATGATTGTCCGTAGGCCTACTTACGGTGGCTGATTGCGGCCAATTAATTCCATTTTTTTAATGTTTATCACCCGGGTGATAAATGTTTTTCACCCGGGTGATAAACATTAAAAAAATTGAAATAATTGGCCGCAATCAGCCACCGTACCTACTCCATTAAATTTATTACCAACGTCATACTATGATTGCTCTTGTTTGAATGATGGCTTATCCAAGCAGCGTTTTAAATTTAAATTACATGCAGCTCAGAAGGAATTTGTTAATACGTTTGCCAATATGAGAGTCTCAAAAATCATGTCCGTTACAATTTACAGGACGTTGTGAGAAAGATTTCCACATTATTTCGGACCTTTGTCCTGGTTATTCGGACCTTCGTCATGGGATGATAAACAACTAATGTTTGTTGCCACTGGCCCATACAAACCTTGTCGTCTATAAAGTACAGTTATTGGCCGTAGACGAAGACCCCATACACAGGACGATGGTCCGAATGGGACGAAGGTCCGAAAAAAAGCGACCCAGACGGCCACTTTTGACCTTCATCCCATTCGGACCTTCGTCTCATTCGGACCTTCGACCCAATACCTAACTTGGCCATAGTTATTATAATTGTTCGCTATAAGATGGCTTGCAGCTTTTGCTGCACAAAGGCCCCACCGGGTTTTTATTATTTGCAATTAATGTGATATAACAGTACAAACTATAACCTTCATGTTGACGCCACCGGCCTCCTTTACTTTCCTGCAATGGGCACAGGCGTGGTACTCTACTCCACCGTGTATTTTCTTAAGTCCCCATCTGTAGGCCTACACATTATTTACATCACCCTCTTTAATGGTACGAACCTGCCCAGAAAGCCTCTTACTTACGACTTTCTGGGCCTCACCAAAATTCATGGTTGACGACGTACAGACTATCCTATAAAACACTATTCCAAGGGAAGTAAAACTTTTATTATTATTAGCATTGCAACTAACAACGAACGAAAGTGCTATTGTGTTGTATATTTATAATGTACTGCTTGTTTCACTTCACTCTACTTGTATTGTTGACAGTATAGTGTATTATCCTGCAATAAAGAAATAATTTTGCCGAAACGCAACCTTTTGCCGAAACGCAACTTTTTTGCCGAATCGCGACTGTTGCCGAAACGCAACTTTTTTGCCGAAACGCAACTTTTTTTCCGAATCGCACCTTTTTGCCGAAACGCATCTTTTTTGCCGAAACGCAACTTTTTTTGCCGAAACGCGACTGTTGCCGAAATGCGACAGTTGCCGAAACGCAACTTTTTTTGCCGAAACGCAACTTTTTTGCCGAATCGCACCTTTTTGCCGAAACGCATCTTTTTTGCCGAAACGAACTTTTTTTGCCGAAACGCGACTGTTGCCGAAATGCGACAGTTGCCGAAACGCGACGACACCACACAAGTTTTCCCAAATAACGTCAGCACTAAGCAGGTTAGGCATAGCACATACAGACATAGCTGTATAGGGTAGGCCTACAGCTGCCTATATCTGTATATCGTAGAGGTATCCTGGTATCCAACCGTAGCGTAATGCAGTAACGTAGCTTACCTTACTGCCTTATTGATATAGGCCCTATAACTGTATAAAGATTTACAGATTTATAAAACTTAAAAATGGGAAAAAAGACAAAAGGAGCCGCTCGACGGGACAAATTCTATAAGTTAGCCAAGGAGACGGGCTACCGCTCGCGTTCAGCGTTCAAACTCGCCCAACTAAACCGAAAGTTCGAGTTTCTCCGAGATTCTCGAGTTCTCATCGATCTGTGCGCGGCGCCGGGCGGATGGCTGCAGGTCGCCGCTCGCACCATGCCTGTCTCCAGTCTCATCCTCGGCGTCGATCTGTTCCCCATTAAACCGATTCCACATGTATCCACTTTGGTGCAGGACATCACAACGGTCGCGTGCAGGAACGCCCTAAAGGCCGAGTTGAAGACGATGAGTGTGGACTGCGTGCTGCACGACGGGGCACCCAACGTGGGCGCTAATTGGCTGCTAGACGCCTACGCACAGGCAGAGTTGTGCCTCCACGCGACGCGATTAGCCTGTGCCTTTCTCCGTAAAGGCGGATGGTTTATAACCAAAATCTTCCGCAGTAAAGATTACCAGTCCCTAGTGTGGGTCCTTCAGCAGTTATTCGCTAAAGTTCATTCCACCAAACCGCAGGCCTCCCGCTCCCAATCCGCAGAAATCTACACCGTCTGTCAGGGATTCTTAGCCCCGGATAAAATAGACCCAAAATTCTTCGATATCAAGCACGTCTTCCGGGATGTGGCGGAGAATGAGGCGACCACTAAGAAAGCAACCTTATTGGCTCAATCAACCGGAACCAAGAAGGCCAAGGCCCTGGGATACAAGGAGGGCGACTATTTGCTGCACGATAAACTCTCTGTTTCGGAGTTCCTAAAAGCCCCCAACCATATCGAACTCCTCGCAAACTGCCACGAACTCGTGTTCAATGAGGAGGACGACTTAATACACCCGTTAACCACGGAATCCATACAGTTGATGTGCAAAGATATTAAAGTTTTAGGGCGGAAAGACCTGAAAGCGCTGCTGACATGGCGGAAGAAGATGGTCGCCTATTACGAACACGTGGCGTCAGTTAACCAGCCCGAGGGCGGTGGGGATGTTAAGGAAACTGCTGCTGATGATGTTGGAGATAACTCGGATGATGAAGCGATGAAACGAATCGCTGAGCTGCAAACTTTAGAATCTTCTGAGACGAACCGGAGAAAGAAGAGATTACTGAAGCAACGGAAGCAGTTGAGAGAGAGATTGGCGATGAATTCCAAGACATCATCGTCGATAGATCCCGAACAGGATATTTCCTTATTTTCTTTAAGTAGTATAAAAGGTATTCGGGGGGTAAATAAGGAAGTTGAGGGTAATAAAGTTAAGGATAATAGTGCATCTAGTGTAAACAATTCTGAGTCAATGCGATGGTTCGATAAACCCATGTTCTCGTTGCTTGGTGTAGACGAGGAAATGGACTGGAATGAGGAAGATGATGAAATGGAAACAACTGAAGATATTAGAGAGCCGGTTGGATCTGTTGAACCGGTTGGTAAGTCAGATAAGAGAGTTAGGTTTGCGGATGAGGCTGAGTCTGGTGACTCCCCTGCGGTCCCTCAGCAGACACTGACCCCAGAGGAGTTAGCTCTGGCTACCGCGATAGCAACCTCGAAGAAAGCCAAGCGGGACATCATGGACAGCGGATACAATCGCTACACAAGCAACGACGAGAACTTGCCGGACTGGTTTGCTCAGGATGAGAAGAAACACAACCGGCCAAACATTCCGGTTACTAAAGAGTTAGTTAAGTTGTACAGAGAGAGAATGAAAGAGATTAATGTTAGACCTATAAAGAAAGTTGCGGAGGCGAAGGCTAAGAAGAAGCAGAAGGCGTTGAAAAGGTTGGAAACCTTGAGGAAGAAATCGGAAACCCTTTGCGATTCTTCGGATGTCCCCGATGCTGAGAAATCAGCCCAACTGCGGAGTTTATATAAAAAGGCGGGAGTTTTAAATTCCAAGAAGAAAGTTGATGTCCCATATGCGGTGTCCCGCAAAGGGGGTATCACTAAGCCCAAGGGGTACAAGGGGGGCCGATACAAAGTCGTCGATAAACGGATGAAGGCAGACAAACGGGAGACAAAGGCTAAGAAGCAAAGACCCGGGAGGGGGAAGGGAAATAAACAAGGAAAGGGAAATAAACAACCTTTGGGACGGAAGAAACGTAAATAAATATAATAATTGGTGTTCCGTTGAGTTGTAGTATAATATCACTGTGCTGGTTATGACGTAGAGCAATTAATGGCATTGCAATATTAATGAGGAAAACCTTGTGAGGAATAAACTTTCCTTCTAACTAAATATATTCATTTATTTCTTAGGAAATTATAAATATAATGGATGACAGTAATATCTTTATAATTATGTTGGAATGAATAGGAAATATAATATAGTTGAAACTAAATCGGTGCGGTGTAGGAGTATCAGCTACCTGAATATACCAAGTTGACGCACTAAGAATCCTTCGCCCGGGCCATACCATGAGCTTTCAACATTCAACTAAGAACTACCTCCCGGTTTACACCTTAGGACTTTGTTACATTGATACTAAATAATATAAATACTATATCGATTTGCCCATAATAATGGTTCTATGTATTATATATTTTAATTGAAAGTTGAGAGCTCATGACGAGTGACCCGAGCGTGATGGAATGAATAATCGTTAGTGATTCGGCCACAAATACCGGTAACTCACACATTACTTGTGTATCCAAAAGCGGAACCGGTTTACTCAAACTACTAGTGATAATCAACGCCTTATGATAATATTAACTACCATATTATTATTAGGCACGGATTACGCCCCGACACGACAGGCTATAATTAAATTAAATAATTCTAAATTATCGGAAATAGTTCATAAAGGTACGATACCGGATATCTCTACTGGGGAATATCGGAAACGGATATCGGTAGTAAAAATATCACAAGTGCAGAATACACTTTAAAATATATGATATGTAATAAAATGTATGTGACGAATTATACGCTGTGGTGAGCTGGGAGTGCATACTGTACGCATTGTAAAGTAGAGCGCACCCATGGTAGTTAGAAGGTTAAGTAACCCCAAATTATTCAAGAAGTTGTTGCCGTTTTGACACGAATGGGATGGAAAATGTGTTGTACAGTAGCAGGGCGCAGTGGCGGTACGGCTAATGTCGCATTACGGAAAGTCGCGTTACGGCTAATTTTCAGATTAGCCGTAACGCGACTATGAAAGTCGCGGTACGGCTACTCAAAACGTCGCGTTACGGCTAATTGTCGCGTTACGGCTAATTTGCACAGTAGCCGTAACGCGACTTTGAAAGTCGCGGTACAGCTACTCAAAAAGTCGCGTTGCGGCTAATTGTCGCGTGATGCCTAATTTATTGTCTTGGTTCTACATAGGGAATCATTATCAATATTATTCTATGGTGTTTACGTACAGATGAGAAAGGTGAGAAAAATTTAATGTAATAATGTTTTACAGCATGGGAGGGAGTATCCAGGGGGGGGGGGGGGGGGGGGATTTTAACTAAAAAACTTAATTTAGTAATTATTGTATTATTTTTGCTGCATTGAGTACCACACAGTACACAGTACCATATAGGTATATTGGTCGAAAGTATATCAGTATTTTGCCGAAATATTGCACTTTGAATTTATCATTATAATAATCAAATCAAAAGTATCTAAAACTAAAGCTCTTGAATTAGCCAGTCATCGCCCGCGTATGGCATTTGGTTCGGTGGTGGGTTGGGTTGGAATGGTTCGGCCGCGAAGGGGTGGTCGGGGTTGGGTTGGGAAGAAATAGTTCAGCCGCGAAGGTGTGGTTCACTACACCAACATGCCAGTCGGGATCACCACCCCCTCCCAATGCAGCTGGACTTTCAACTGGGTGATGGACCTGGGTGCTGGAAGGATGGACCATTGCCTGCTTGTCAGTCCCCAAACAGAGCGCGATATGGTCCAGGTAGCGAGCCAGGCGTTGTTGGTTAACAACATCGATATGAAGCAGTGGAATATGTTCCACAAAACCATTCATTGTTTCTTCGGCTGCTATTATTGGCTGTAATCCGTATCTGTGCTTGAGGCTGTGACTAAGAATACCATAGAATACAATATTATATTGAATACGAGGTTGTCGAAGAACATACAGTATGAAGACACGCTGTAAACCATTATTACATTACATTTTTCGGACCTCATCTGTACGTAAACACCATAGAATAATATTGGAAATGATTCCCTATGTAAAACCAAGACAATAGATTAGCCGTAACGCGACAATTAGCCGTAACGCGACTTTTGGAGTAGCCGTACCGCGACTTTTGAAAGTCGCGTTACGGCTAATCTCTCAAAAAATTAGCCGTAACGCGACATTAGCCGTAACGCGACGACACCCAGTAGCAGTTCCTAACAAAGGAAGCGTCGAGCCTATCCCTTAATGCTGGGTCACCTGTAAGGACACGTGTTGGGAGTGAATCAGCTTCATGTCTGTACTGTGATTATATTGGGAGTGCTATATTGCATTTTGAGGCCTCATGTAAATAATATATCCTTAATCTAATATGGATAGTAATATTATTATGTTGTAGGATGAAATATACTTCATGGCTACTTTTCTATACATCACTGATCACTCACCCGTTTAAATAATTAAATATAGACATAGACAAAAAGGAACACGCATCTCATTCATTTTGTGAGCGTGCCGCCTGGCTGTCTGCCTTGGTACTACAGATAATGCTACTAATATGCTACGAAATAATGTTATCTGTGTTATAATGTATCTAAGTATAATAATTTACTTGGGTACTTTTAAAAAGTTTGTAAATTATTATTGTGGTCTAAGTGTAGTATATTCGTCGCATACAATGTGTTATACCAACGTGAGTATGAGTATGATCTACCCTGACGTACTGCACGCGTGCAATGATGAGTTAGTGACTCAGTATTGGTCCATCCTAGTCTGGGGAAACCACTTTCGAATTCATTGCCAGGTTACCTACAAACAATAACAAATATTTTTTGATTTCTTTCCAGTCAATCTACATGTTCACAATATGTACTAGTACAAATCCGGTACCTTCATCCTGCCAATATTGGAATTCATCTTTATTGTTTAGTCTTTGGCCTAATAATTGATATTGTAAAATTTTGTTTGTAACTGTTGTTTGGTGCAGATTGTTACAAAATAAGAATGTCCTTTATCCTGTAATATAATATGGAATCTGAGGAGACAATGCAACTTACTGGTGAATCGGCCAAGGCCTTAATAATTAACAAATCCATATTCGCTATCATTTGTTTGGAAAATGGTTCGTTTTTGCGTAACTTTCTCAAAGAATACCTGGACTCTAACTCGAGTTTTCTGGAGGATTACGTCGTTTCTAAATGTACGTCCGAACATATTGCTAAGTGGCTGAAGCGTTCGATGTCTTCTGACTCTATCAACACCCCCACAACATCGGCCTTATCCCATTACCCGCCACAATCGACGGCTTATGTACCACCCACAATTTACCTCGAGAAGAGTCTGAGGCAGAGATCAATGAGGTCATCGGTGACGTCACCGTTTAGGTACCTGCACAATAATGCTGGGATGAGAGTGATTTACCGTAAGAAATCTCGGTAAGTATCTAGTGAGAAAGAAGTATCACTTTTTTTCATTGTTGGTGGAATTTTTTAATGAGAGAAACAAAAAATTTCATGTCAAATTTGTAAATTAAGATATTAAAATTTCATACTTCGCCACGCATTCACGTAGGCATACATAGGCATCTTAATTTACATTATTGCTTATAGCCAATATGTAAAAAAACATTGTAGACATTTCCGTTCCGTTGGGCTATGGCCACCCTGTTGGATTTGGATCGAATTGTTTGGAATTTGGACGCTCCAAACACTGTAAAGGAAATGTTAACCTTCAATACCACTTTAATTATAGTGATCATGATAACTCGTAGTTAAATATGCACTACTCTTTCACTGTAGCTGATTGGATGGGCTATCAAGTACATTAATTAGCGTTGAGCGCAATGGCTGCAGATGATTGGTGGAGGGGTGTGGGTGGCCATGAGGGATGGTGTATAGGGATAGTGTAGACATACAATGAAAATACATCAGTAGTTTTTCTATGTCAACCTTTGGTTAGAATGCCAAACTACCAGTCTGGGGGTCACCTGTTCGATCCCTGGAGGTCACCCTGTTAGATGCCGACTTCGTCAAGCGGTGCCCAATGAAAAGTATCAAAAATTCAACATTCAAAGTTATATTTGGGGCGAGCCACGAAGTGAGCGAAGCCTTAGCATTTGGGTATCATTAACGAGTTGTCTGTCGTCGTCGTCTGTCGTAAATTTTTGATCGCTAATAACTCGGTTATTCCTTGATGAAATTAAACGAAACTTGGTACGTATGTAGTCCGGCAAAAGTTTAGAAAGAATCTCAAGTTTGGTCAAAAACGTATGAACGCAACGAGTTTACAGTGGATACTAGTATCCATCTGACATAAATCAGCAGTTACTCTCACAGTTTCGAGACTTTGTACAGTTATAAAGGTCGTTAGTCTCCGTTTAGGGAAATTATTTTAAGACAAAACAGGACGAGCGCAACGAGGCTAATGAAGGTGAATAGTATTGTAAAACTAAAAATGTCATACTTGACTTTAATAGCCCTAGTTAGAAGGTTTACAAATGACAGATAAGTGTGTAAGGGGAAACTGAAATGGATCTCTATTTTTACAACTAGTTTATCACAAACTGATAGCATCGCCTTCACTCAAAAATATTTTAGGAAAGACAGTTTTCATATCTAATAAAGATTATTAGAGATTAAAGATTAAGATGTACTTTCTAATATAGGCTCTCGTGCTGCGCGAAGGCCCCACGAACGTGTCATATACTGTATAAAGAAAAGGAAGGTTTAATAAAGTTTGTAGTAATAGGTTGAAGTAATTCTGTTTCAAATCTCATATAGTGTGCTATTATATTGCGTAAGTGTGGTGTAATTATACCGGTACGTGTTGTTTTATTGTAGATACTGTGGGAAATCCCCAGATGCGCCCACTTCCAATTCCACCCCCGGTTACTCCTTCAAACAGTCCGTGGTGACGTCACAGCGCATCAAGCAGACAGACACCCCTCCGGAAGATAAAAGGTCATTGCCAATCGAATCCAGGCTAAACTCAATAGATCCTGCAGCCACTGTAATCGAAATAGACGAGAGATTGAACCCATTAGACAGCATACCATACTCAATTAACCACGGAGAAAACGAGATGAAATCAACACCGAACTCAATACTAGCAAGATTGAATCCTATGGTAGCCAGACTGAACCACATACACCCCACAGTAAACCATATAGACGAGAGACAGGGCCCTTTAGAGAACGACTCGAATTTAATAACACGCAGATGCAGATTGGTGCCTTCAGCTCCCATACGGAAGTCAATAGAACCCAGATTGGTGCCTTCAGCTCCCATACCGAACTCAATAGAACCCAGATCAGTGCCTTCAGCTCTATTATCGAACTCAATAGAACCCAGATTGGTGCCTTCAGTTCCCATACCGAACTCAATAGAACCCAGATCGGTGCCTTCAGCTCCCATACCGAACTCAATAGAACCCAGATTGGTGCCTTCAGCTCCCATACGGAAGTCAATAGAACCCAGATTGGTGCCTTCAGCTCCCATACCGAACTCAATAGAACCCAGATCAGTGCCTTCAGCTCTATTATCGAACTCAATAGAACCCAGATTGGTGCCTTCAGTTCCCATACCGAACTCAATAGAACCCAGATCGGTGCCTTCAGCTCCCATACCGAACTCAATAGAACCCAGATTGGTGCCTTCAGTTCCCATACCGAACTCAATAGAACCCAGATCGGTGCCTTCAGCTCCCATACCGAACTCAATAGAACCCAGATTGGTGCCTTCAGTTCCCATACCGAACTCAATAGAACCCAGGTCGGTGCCTTCAGCTCCCGTACCGAACTCAATAGAACCCAGATTGGTGCCTTCAGCTCCCATACCGAACTCAATAGAACCCAGATCGGTGCATTCAGCTCCCATACCGAACTCAATAGAACCCAGATCGGTGCCTTCAGCTCCCATACCGAACTCAATAGAACCCAGATCGGTGCATTCAGCTCCCATACCGAACTCAATAGAACCCAGATCGGTGCCTTCAGCTCCCATACCGAACTCAATAGAACCCAGATCGGTGCATTCAGCTCCCATACCGAACACAATAGAACCCAGATCGGTGCCTTCAGCTCCCATGCCGAATTCAATAGAACCCAGATTTAATCCAATTGAATCTGATAACGCAGTTGCCCCTTCAACTTTCTCATCATATACTTATAAGTATAACAACCCCCTCTACACCAATACAATAACCGCTACTGGCACACATCATTGTTCTACTCAGCATCTACAAGATACGCCAGATGATCCAGAAATTATATTCATCAAGGAAGAAGATGAAACTGAGTATAAACCATTCGTAGGTGCGGTTGGGAGCAGTATGGATAAAGTGAACAGCGTTATTGAACCAGGTCTCCGTAAACAAACCCACCCCTTGGCCCCCCACCCAGCCCAAGGTCACCCTAAACAAACCCACCCCTCGGCCCCCCACCCAGCCCAAGGTTACCCTAAACAAACCCACCCATCGGCCCCCCACCCAGCCCAAGGTCACCCTAAACAAACCCACCCATCGGCCTCCCACCCAGCCCAAGGTCTCCTTAAACAAATCCACCCCTCGGCCCCGCACCCAGCCCAAGGTCACCCTAAACAAACCTACCCATCGGCCTCCCACCCAGCCCAAGGTCTCCCTAAACAAACCCACCCATCGGCCTCCCACCCTGCCCAAGGTCTCCCTAAACAAACCCACCCATCGGCCTACCACCCAGCCCAAGGTCTCCTTAAACAAATCCACCCCTCGGCCCCGCACCCAGCCCAAGGTCACCCTAAACAAACCCACCCATCGGCCTCCCACCCAGCCCAAGGTCTCCCTAAACAAACCCACCCATCGGCCTACCACCCAGCCCAAGGTCTCCTTAAACAAATCCACCCCTCGGCCCCGCACCCAGCCCAAGGTCACCCTAAACAAACCCACCCATCGGCCTCCCACCCAGCCCAAGGTCTCCCTAAAAAAACCCACCCCTCGGCCCCCCACCCAGCCCAAGGTCACCCTAAACAAACCCACCCATCGGCCTCCCACCCAGCCCAAGGTCTCCTTAAACAAACCCACTCCTCGGTCCCCCAGGCAGCCCAAGGTCTCCCTCCACAAACCCACCCCTCGGCCCCCCACACAGCCCAAGGTCTCCCTCCACAAACCCACTCATCGGCCCCCCACCCAGCCCAAGGTCTCCCTAAACAAACCCACCCATCGGCCCCCCACACAGCCCAAGGTCTCCCCCCACATATACACCCATCGGCCCCACTCACAGCCCAAGGTCTCCCCCCACATACACACCCATCGGCCCCCCACCCAGCCCAAGGTGTCCCCCCACATACACACCCATCGGCCCCCCACACATACCAAGGTCTCCCCCCACATACACACCCATCGTCCCCCCACACAGCCCAAGGTCTCCCTCCACAAACCCACTCCTCGGTCCCCCACCCAGCCCAAGGTCTCCCTAAACAAACCCACCCATCGGCCACCCACACAGCCCAAGGCCTCCCCCCACATATACACCCATCGGCCCCCCACACAGCCCAAGGTCTCCTCCCACATACACACCCATCGGCCCCCCACACAGCCCAAGGCCTCCATCCACAAACCCACTCCTCGGTCCCCCACCCAGCCCAAGGTCTCCCACCACAAACCCACCCATCGGCCCCCCACACAGCCCAAGGTCTCCCCCCACATATACACCCATCGGCCCCACTCACAGCCCAAGGTCTCCCCCCACATACACACCCATCGGCCCCCCACCCAGCCCAAGGTGTCCCCCCACATACACACCCATCGGCCCCCCACACATACCAAGGTCTCCCCCCACATACACACCCATCGTCCCCCCACACAGCCCAAGGTCTCCCTCCACAAACCCACTCCTCGGTCCCCCACCCAGCCCAAGGTCTCCCTAAACAAACCCACCCATCGGCCACCCACACAGCCCAAGGCCTCCCCCCACATATACACCCATCGGCCCCCCACACAGCCCAAGGTCTCCTCCCACATACACACCCATCGGCCCCCCACACAGCCCAAGGCCTCCATCCACAAACCCACTCCTCGGTCCCCCACCCAGCCCAAGGTCTCCCACCACAAACCCACCCATCGGCCCCCCACACAGCCCAAGGTCTCCCCCCACATATACACCCATCGGCCCCCCACACAGCCCAAGGTCTCCCCCAACATACACACCCATCGGCCCCCCACACAGCCCAAGGTCTCCCTCCACAAACCCACTCCTCGGTCCCCCACACAGCCCAAGGTCTTCCTCCACAAACCCACCCCTCGATCCCCCACACAGCCCAAGGTCTCCTCCCACACACACACGCATCGGCTTCCCACACAGCCCAAGGTCTCCCCCCACATACACACACATTGGCTCCCCACACAGCCCAAGGTCTGCCCCCACAAACTCAACTACTTTCGGTTGACTCAGACATGCTTTCCACAACCAATAACGTAACAGCCCGGAGTCATTCCTATCTCGACTACCAAGCCGGATCCTCTGTTCATCAACCACGGGAAGACAGCGATAATACCACACAGCAATGGGCGCTCACTGGGGAACATCCCATTGTTAACGACACTAGTAGGAGCAACGAAGCTCCGAATGCGCACAAACACATGCACACGGGCGCTAATAGTGATTATACGCAAGAGTACATTAGTGACACCGGTAATGGATTATCTCCTATTGTAAAGAGAAATATAATGCCTTACAAACCTCGGAAATTGTGGTCTGCTGAAGAGCTCGCCGCCCTCAATAAAAGTTTTGGAAGACATATCCTGTGCGCCGAATTTCCTGGAAATAAATTAATTAGAAGTATTCAGGCTAAGGAGCCTCTTCTTTCCAAGATCTGTTTGACCCTCATCATAAATAAAATTAAATACGAAATTAAAAAGACGAAAGGTGATGGTTCTTCCGCACGAAAACAAATTGCGCATGCCAATATTGGACTAAAAGGGACGTAGGCCCTACAGTACATTAAAAATTAACTTTGATTAACTTTTTTATTAATGCACATCATATTTATTTTTAAATAAATCTACGTCATCGTGGCATTTTCCTTTGGCACAGATAATGCCAAAATGCACATTTAAAATAAAAACATTACCGGTCGATTGAAGGTTTATTAATTTATCTTATTTTTGTCTGTGCTTCTGTAACTATATTATATTCAGATCTTAATATAATTTTGATGTAGTTATTTACAGTACCGGTACCGTAGTATTATTACCGGTAAGGTGTTGCTTAGCAACATTGGGACTACGACGCTTGTTCAATATAATTAACAGATGACACTTATTGGTGTCAACAGCCGTGTTGATATTTTGTTTATCTCCAAGATTTATTGAATAAAAGAAGTAACTAACTAACAGATCTTAAGATTAAAATAATATATATATAATTTATTGACAATTTTCCTGTTTTAAGAAAACGCATCACAGGCCACAAAATACAAACAAAATCCCTAGTTAACTGTCCAACAAACAAACAGAGTAATCCTAATCAATATATAAACTAGACAGACATAAAATTGATCAGATACTAAACCAAAAAATTGGAAAAATGGACATGGAAAAATTGACATCAGGGCAAGGAAGCCTGACACCAGGGGTTGAATCAACGCTGTAGTACCGGTACCTATAGTACATAATATAATGAATGCTTTTCTTATACTTTGACAGCACACAAAACCGCCAGCAACATTATCCCAGACTGTCAGTTTTCACAGACACCTACACAGAATAAGGTTAACATTATCACTCATAACTTTTTATCTATATTAGCTATTAACAAACGGTTTGATGTTTTGAAACCCTCATAAAAATATCGGTATTAGTCAACCCACCCCCCAATCCCTTAAAACTGCCTGTTCAATAGAAATGGATTAGGGGAGAGTAAGTGTCAGGGGGACAAGTAACATTGTGCTGGCAAGCTGTATTTTCGAGATATACGTTTGTTATTATACATTTATTATAGGAAGGGATCTAGGGGTCTTAACCTCGAATGATAAGTTTATTTTACCGAAAATAACTTATCTTTTATTGGCGCCATTGTAGGGCTAATCCCATCACATGCGTACTTTTTTAACCGGGTAGTGTACAAATTTAGGAATCGCGTAATTTTTCTTTAAATTAATATCTCACATCTCTCCAAACCACGTACGCCTTTCGACCTTACTGGGTCTCATCAGCTTGGTGTCGGATTTGAACCTGGGACCTCGAGAAGGAAGCCGAGACTTGAGTCTACAACCACTAGACCCCTATATCCTTCCTTATAATAATGTATAATACTGTAACAAACACCTCGAAAAATACAGCTTGCCAACACAATGTTACTATCAATAATAAAAATCAGGGGCTAATAAAATGGCAGCTGGCTTTGAAATTAATACTCCATATCTCAAGAACCTGTGGCCTAGTGGTTTGTAGTCTCGGCTACCTCCTCGAGGTCCCAGGTTCGAATCCGACACCACGCTGATTCGACCCAGTAAGGTCGAAACGCGTACGTGGTTTGGAGAGATACGAGATATTAATTTCAAGAAAAATTACGCGATTCCTAAATTAGTACACTCGGTTTAAAAAAAAAGTAAGCATATTGTGATGGGATTAGTCCTACAATTGCACCAATAAAAGGTAAGTTATTTTCGGTAAAATAAACTTATCATTCGAAGTTAAGACCCCTTAATCACCCTTCCTTATAGGGGCCATCCAAGTATGACGTCTGCACTTTTCCCCAAAATGTTGACCCCCTCCCTCCCCTAAATCAGATGTCATCAGATAGGCGTTGACCCACCCCCCTCCCCTAAATCAGATTAAAAAAATTGTTGCGTCCTAATCACTGAAAGATGGTGACTGGTAACTGAAACAGAAGGTCGTGCTATACGGGCCTTCGGGGGCTTCGAACAATTAAAATAGGCAAGCTATTTACTCTTCTGCTATATCTCTTCTAGCACCTATAAATGACCATGCTGACGTCAGATTTTGGCTGACCCCCTCCCCTCCCCTCATCAGCACGTCTGTTCGCGCTTTTGAAGACCTTTAGCAGTTTAACCTGCCAAAATTTATATGTCTTTTCGTTAATTAAAACCACTTTAGCATACGACAATAATTTATGCTAATACGCAAAACATTAGCCGAAGTCAGCCCATGCGCGATCATTCACCCGATGGATCTACACCCGGGAGACTGAATTCGGATGCTTGAATTGTATTATTACAGTGTAAGGTTGCAGTGTATACCTAATGTATTATTCGATAGATCGTTAATAATTAATCTCTGACAGATATTATTGGCTTTCGGGAAATATTAACAGTTCCTTTAGGACGTGGCGCTTTATCTATTTAAACAGAACTAGGACTTATACTAAACGCAACGATACTGCTTATGATTAAAGTATAAAGCGTATTCTTTAGGAAATACTTTGTTACCAATCACGATCATACACACTATTCTGCCGACAGTCAGTACATTTGATCACACATAAAGAGAGCAGTAATTGACTCACGTAGGGTCTGCTAAATAACATTGGATTCAATACACACCACATTAATATAAATCGCAATTGTTATATATAGCCGGTCTCTCTAACCTGTAGTGTTATCAAGAAAATTGGGAATTGGGTGATTTATCCGTATTATCCAAATAGCAATATTTCCATCAACAAATATTTACAATTAATAACTGACGGTAAAATAACAGTACAAACAATATGATCAATGCAATTAAATTAAGTGAGTATGCCTACCTTGATTTTGTTAAGGTCAGTTTCGTTTATACTTGAAGGCTTACATATATTAGTATACATGGGCATAATATTCCAAATACTTTTGTTGCGCCTGTCGATTCGTATAAATCGACAGGCGCATAGACCCCCCCAATTTATATTACTTGTGTATTATTATTTGTGGAAGTATCACATAACCCTAAGCTGGTGGAAGTGGAGCTCTTTTGGAAGACACCAGAGATACCAGAGAACATTATATAAATTATAATTAATTATTTGCACTAAAGTGAATTCTTCTTGAAATTATGTGCAAAATTTCAGAAAATCAGGTGCCAGATACAGTGACCATGGTACGCGAGTGACCTGGGACCCCAATGGAAGGTTCAGAGTACTGGCCAAAACATTTTCGCATCAAATTGTACCGTAAAATGTTACTGCATATCGGCAAGTTAACCTACCGGTATTTGATCAGCAAAAGATCAGGTCTGACTGCATGATTTGGGACTGATCATATTTTCTTTTGCATGCATAAGATGCCCTTCAATGGTCTCTATCTGCTTCATTGATCTAAATCCATATCGTCAGATAGCCCGGGTTGCTGTTAGAAGAATAATTAAGATTTGGTGTGATTTGGGTTAATTTAGGTTTTTTTTGGTTTTTTTGGCACAAACCTGCAAACCATGGTATCAATGGTAGTAATGTCAATCATATCGTACCTGTCAGCCAGTTACTTGTATCTCATAAAGCTAGAGTACATGGCAGCATGGGTACCGGTATATGTCCCTAACTCCGTCATTCCGGTATTCCTGTATTCAGTCTGTTCACCCAAATTCAAACGGGTACGTTTTGACTGACCAATTCGGCATCCAATTGGAACATTTTAACTACCGGTCTGCTGGTACGCCTATCGCCTAAACAACCTCCATACAGTCGGGGAGAAGTTATATTTTCAACTGAGTTGAAATTTCAACTTTATTTTTTAAAATTCAACTTTTTATTAAAATTCAACTTTTGGAGTAGGCCTAGAGTTTAAAATTCCACTTTTTTTTTAAAATTCAACTTTTGGAGTAGCTTTCGAAATACTGAAATATGGAATTGGAATCCATTACTGGTATTCCATTGTATAATAATTATGACATTCAGCGGTAGCCTAATTAAATACATCTAATAAATTCCCATAGTATTTAAGCTAATTTGCAAATGTAATTACTTAAAATGTTTTAAAAAAGGTGTTCCCGACGGTGAAAGTTTTTATTCCATCGGTAATGAGGGTTAATTTTTCGAGTTACATCCATAAAAACAATAAAAACACCCCTTATGTCACGTCTTGGGGGCCTTCTGCGCCTCTTGCCATTTTAGAGTTGAATTTACAACTTAAAAGTTGAATTTAAAAAAAAAGTTTTAAATTTGAACTCAATTGAAATTTGAACTTCTCCCTGACTGGCATAATTCTGCCAAACTTGTAGGCCTGCCGGTACCATAGCAGTCCCAGAGTACACCAGGCAGCAGGCACTACAGACTGCGATTTAGCTAGGCCTACAGCCAGACAGCGCTAGGTAGTAGCTACTGGCACCCTGTCAGCCAGTTACTGCTGTACTGGTATCTCATAAAGCTAGAGTACTTGGCAGCATGGGTATATGTTCCTAACTCCGTCATTCTGGTATTCCTGTATTCAGTCTGTTCACCCAAATTCAAATGGGTACGTTTGGACTGACTGACTGATCTTCGTCCTGTCGGCATCCAATTGGAATGTTTTAACTACCGGTAGCGGTAGGCCTATCTGCCTAAACAACCTCCATAACTCTGCCAAACTCGTAGGCCTACCGGTACCATAGCAGTCCCAGATTACACCAGGCACTACAGACAGACTGCGATTTAGCTAGGCCTACAGCGCTAGGTAGTAGCTACCGGCATAGGTCAGTAGTATGAACACAGTTTTTGGAGCATACTACCAACTACTGACTTTTGCTGAACCAGGCTGACGACTCAGCAGTTTAATTAATTGCAGCAGGATTGGATAAATTATTAATTAATTTGGGGAACTTTACTAATTAGTAAAATCGTTAATTAGTTTGATTCAAAAGATTTTAGAGTAATTATCATTTGTAAAATAGTAAACCGCTTTGATACACCTTGTGAATAAGGATTTGGGGGCGGGGGGGACAAAGCCCCCCCGCCAATTAGGTAATTAAGTAATTAGTTAATTACTAATTAACGGTAGGAGATACGGCATCGGTGCCAGAGACTTTTTTGTGTAGAATAAAATTCCGAACAACTTTGTGATGTTACGTTTTTTCATAGCTCTTAGTGTTTTCGAGTTACGACGCTAATTAGTTTTCGGCTAATTAGTACTAATTAACAGTAATAGGAGGGCCATAGCGATGACTGAACTTTTTTTAGATCTTACCGAGATGAACAAAAAAAAACACCGTTGCTAGGGGAAAAACCAAATACTATTCGAGAAAAATCAATTAGAAATCTTTAATCGCTAATTACTAATTAATTAATTAACAGATTTTTTCCACAAAAACTCCTAGCTATCGCGCTAGGGCCATCTACCAGATCGCGCAAACAGAATCGTTCTAGCTTTCGCCGTTCTCCTGGAAAAATCCTTTAAAAATCGACCTAAAAAAGATCAAAGCAAAGTGCCTACTTCCCAGGGGGTTCTATATAGTACTATCTTATGAGGTTTTACTTTGGTGTTTATTTTAGTTTGCTAAGTTCCGTTAAAAAGGCTGCATTATTTATTCCTCATAAGACTCTGTCGAGCCTTTGGCTCTCCAGTGGCAGCCGGACCATCTAGAGTAGAGCGCAAATGAGGACATTTGCGCATGCAAGCATCACTGCGTGGGGCAATTTAATTAATAGTACTTTTGGTTTTATTGTGTTGTACCAACACAAAAATTGTAAACATGAAGATATGTTATTATCTATACCCATGCATTTGGAATCATACTCAGGCGATGCCTTCAATTATTCAATTCAAAACATTGAAGAAATCTAAGTCGATTTGTAAGGCAGGTTCAAGCATATACATTTATTGTATTGGTTAACTCCATTATACAAATGTAACGATTAATACCTCAGAAAACTTCTAACTACATGTAGTACTAGTGGACCAGTATATTAGTATTAGCTTCAGTATATTAGTAATAGCTTACAGACAGCTATAGCAACACCCACCCACCACCCTTAACATGATTACTTTAATTTCAAATAGACCATGGGTGATTGTTTAATGATGGTTCACCCAGCCATTTCATGTCTGGGTGAACCAAATGACTTTTGTATACAACCTGACTTCCAAATATCCTTATGTTTTATCACGAAAACTATGATCAAATATCTTTGACCTTTTGACCCTTAACATTTAAACTTTTTGCATTTTTTATTTCATCTACCCCCACTAAGTCGACCATTGTGAACATTTTTGCTGTGTTACGTTTTTTGATAGCTGTACTCCTTATAGGTCAAAAGGTCACCGAAACGCTAAATTCTAGAACATTGACATCTAGAGGTCAAGCACAGGGTCGCAGCCCAAAACTAACGGCACTCTTCAGTAGCAACTCATACACTGCCTACAAAACGGCGTTGGTCCCATGTCCGTAGCTAGAGCCGTTCTCGAGATATTGGGGTGGAGCAATAATTAATTATTAATTAATACATAACTAATTAACGCTTACACTTTTTGCATTTTTTATTTTACCTACCCCCACTAAGTCGACCATTGCGAACATTTTTGCTGTGTTACGTTTTTCGATAGCTGCACTCCTTATAGGTTAAAATGCCTCCGAATCCGAAAATTCGAGAACATTGACCCCTGGAGGTCAAGGACAGGGTCGCAGCCCAAAACTAACGACACTCTTCAGTAGCAACTCGTATACTGTCTACAAAATGGCGTCGGTCCCATCTTCGTAGCTGCAGCCATTCTCGAGATATCGGGGCGGGCCATATATTAATTAGTAATTAACGAATATCTCATTAAGGGTTGGTCGTACAGACTTGCCGGAGAAGACTTTTATACTCGAAATTCCATTCTCTACAACTTTGCCAGAGAAAATTTTTTCGTAGCTGCCGCCGTTTTCGAGAAACAGCGCTAATGAGATTTCGCTAATTAATAACTCATTAACGGTAATAGATATGGGTTCGCCGTGACAGGGTTTTTTGTAGAGCTCGTCGAGACCAACAATATCGCCAGTCATTGTTTATATAAAAAGTCTTTTAGTTTTCGAGATATATCGATTAAAAGTTTTCAATCGTTAATTACTAATTAATTAATTAACAAATTTTTTTGAAAAAAACTCCCAGATCTTAGATATTGGTCCTCTACACGATGCAAAAAACAGAAGGACCGTAGCTATTTCCCTTCTATGAGATGTGCCTACTTAGCACCCCACTGCATAAGCCTGTAAATATTGAGCAGGATAGGTTGGTGTTATATGTTTTGTGCTCTCTGTGTTTCGTTCTCTGTGGCGTTTTCTATGGTCTATGAGGTTCTCTGTCGAGCCCTATGGGCTCTATCCACGCCTGATCCCATCTAGAGTAGAGCGCAAATGAGGACATTTGCGCATGCAAGCATCACTGCGTGGGGCAATTTAATTAATAGTACTTTTGGTTTTATTGTGTTGTACCAACACAAAAATTGTAAATATGAAGATATGTTATTATCTATACCCATGCATTTGGAATCATACACAGGCGATGCCTTCAATTATTCCATTCAAAACATTGAAGAAATCTAAGTCGATTTGTAAGGCAGGTTCAAGCATATACATTTATTGTATTGGTTAACTCCATTATACAAATGTTACGATTAATACCTCAGAAAACTTCTAACTACATGTAGTACTACTGGACCAGTATATTAGTAATAGCTTCAGTATATTAGTAATAGCTTACAGACAGCTATAGCAACACCCACCCACCACCCTTAACATGATTACTTTAATTTCAAATAGACCATGGGTGATTGTTTAATGATGGTTCACCCAGCCATTTCATGTCTGGGTGAACCAAATGACTTTTGTATACAACCTGACTTCTAAATATCCTTATGTTTTATCACGAATACTATCATCAAAGATCTTTGACCTTTTGACCCTTAACATTTAAACTTTTTCCATTTTTTATTTCATCTACCCCCACTAAGTCAACCATTGCGAACATTTTTGCTGCGTTACGTTTTTTGATAGCTGTACTCCTTATAGGTCAAAAGGTTACCGAAACGCTAAATTCTAGAACATTGACCTCTAGAGGTCAAGCACAGGGTCGCAGCCGAAAACTAACGGCACTCTTCAGTAGCAACTCATACACTGCCTACAAAACGGCGTTGGTCCCATGTCCGTAGCTAGAGCCGTTCTCGAGATATTGGGGTGGGGCAATAATTAATTATTAATTAATACATAACTAATTAACGCTTACACTTTTTGCATTTTTTATTTTACCTACCCCCACTAAGTCGACCATTGCGAACATTTTTGCTGTGTTACGTTTTTCGATAGCTGCACTCCTTATAGGTTAAAATGCCTCCAAAACCGAAAATTCTAGAACATTGACCCCTGGAGGTCAAGGACAGGGTCGCAGCCCAAAACTAACGACACTCTTCAGTAGGAACTCGTATACTGTCTACAAAATGGCGTCGGTCCCATCTTCGTAGCTGCAGCCATTCTCGAGATATCGGGGCGGGCCATATATTAATTAGTAATTAACGAATATCTCATTAAGGGTTGGTCGTACAGACTTGCCGGAGAAGACTTTTATACTCGAAATTCCATTCTCTAAAACTTTGCCAGAGAAAATTTTTTCGTAGCTGCCGCCGTTTTCGAGATACAGCGCTAATGAGAATTCGCTAATTAATAACTCATTAACGGTAATAGATATGGGTTCGCCGTGACAGGGTTTTTTGTAGAGCTCGTCTAGACCAACAATTTCGCCAGTCATTGTTTATATAAAAAGTCTTTTAGTTTTCGAGATATATCGATTAAAAGTTTTCAATCGTTAATTACTAATTAATTAATTAACAAAATTTTTTGCAAAAAACTCCCAGATCTTAGATATTGGTCCTCTACACGATGGAAAAAACAGAATGACCGTAGCTATTTCCCTTCTATGAGATGTGCCTACTTCCCATACCATCGCATAAGCCTGTACAATTGAGTCAGGATAGGTTTTGGCTAAGTGTTTTGTGGACTTTGTCTTTTGTAGTCTGTGGCGTATATTTACCTCTATAAAGTTCTCTATCGAGCCCTTTGGGCTCTTATCCCGCCTGATCCCATCTAGAGTAGAGCGCAAATGAGGACATTTGCGCATGCAAGCATCACTGCGTGGGGCAATTTAATTAATAGTACTTGTGGTTTTATTGTGTTGTACCAACCCAAACATTGTAAATATGAAGAGATGTTATTATCTATACCCATGCATTTGGAATCATACACAGGTGATGCCTTCAATTATTCAATTCAAAACATTGAAGAAATCTAAGTCGATTTGTAAGGCAGGTTCAAGCATATACATTTATTGTATTGGTTAACTCCATTATACAAATGTAACGATTAATAAATACCTCAGAAAACTTTTAACTACATGTAGTACTACTGGACCAGTATATTAGTAATAGCTTACAGACAGCTATAGCAAATACCCACCCACCACCCTTAACATGATTACTTTAATTTCAAATAGACCATGGGTGATTGTTTAATGATGGTTCACCCAGCCATTTCATGTCTGGGTGAACCAAATGACTTTTGTATACAACCTGACATCCAAATATCCTTATGTTTTATCACGAATACTATCATCAAATATCTTTGACCTTTTGACCCTTAACATTTAAACTTTTTCCATTTTTTATTTCATCTACCCCCACTAAGTCGACCATTGCGAACATTTTTGCTGTGTTACGTTTTTCGATAGCTGCACTCCTTATAGGTTAAAATGCCTCCGAATCCGAAAATTCGAGAACATTGACCCCTGGAGGTCAAGGACAGGGTCGCAGCCCAAAACTAACGACACTCTTCAGTAGCAACTCGTATACTGTCTACAAAATGGCGTCGGTCCCATCTTCGTAGCTGCAGCCATTCTCGAGATATCGGGGCGGGCCATATATTAATTAGTAATTAACGAATATCTCATTAAGGGTTGGTCGTACAGACTTGCCGGAGAAGACTTTTATACTCGAAATTCCATTCTCTACAACTTTGCCAGAGAAAATTTTTTCGTAGCTGCCGCCGTTTTCGAGAAACAGCGCTAATGAGATTTCGCTAATTAATAACTCATTAACGGTAATAGATATGGGTTCGCCGTGACAGGGTTTTTTGTAGAGCTCGTCGAGACCAACAATATCGCCAGTCATTGTTTATATAAAAAGTCTTTTAGTTTTCGAGATATATCGATTAAAAGTTTTCAATCGTTAATTACTAATTAATTAATTAACAAATTTTTTTGAAAAAAACTCCCAGATCTTAGATATTGGTCCTCTACACGATGCAAAAAACAGAAGGACCGTAGCTATTTCCCTTCTATGAGATGTGCCTACTTAGCACCCCACTGCATAAGCCTGTAAATATTGAGCAGGATAGGTTGGTGTTATATGTTTTGTGCTCTCTGTGTTTCGTTCTCTGTGGCGTTTTCTATGGTCTATGAGGTTCTCTGTCGAGCCCTATGGGCTCTATCCACGCCTGATCCCATCTAGAGTAGAGCGCAAATGAGGACATTTGCGCATGCAAGCATCACTGCGTGGGGCAATTTAATTAATAGTACTTTTGGTTTTATTGTGTTGTACCAACACAAAAATTGTAAATATGAAGATATGTTATTATCTATACCCATGCATTTGGAATCATACACAGGCGATGCCTTCAATTATTCCATTCAAAACATTGAAGAAATCTAAGTCGATTTGTAAGGCAGGTTCAAGCATATACATTTATTGTATTGGTTAACTCCATTATACAAATGTTACGATTAATACCTCAGAAAACTTCTAACTACATGTAGTACTACTGGACCAGTATATTAGTAATAGCTTCAGTATATTAGTAATAGCTTACAGACAGCTATAGCAACACCCACCCACCACCCTTAACATGATTACTTTAATTTCAAATAGACCATGGGTGATTGTTTAATGATGGTTCACCCAGCCATTTCATGTCTGGGTGAACCAAATGACTTTTGTATACAACCTGACTTCTAAATATCCTTATGTTTTATCACGAATACTATCATCAAAGATCTTTGACCTTTTGACCCTTAACATTTAAACTTTTTCCATTTTTTATTTCATCTACCCCCACTAAGTCAACCATTGCGAACATTTTTGCTGCGTTACGTTTTTTGATAGCTGTACTCCTTATAGGTCAAAAGGTTACCGAAACGCTAAATTCTAGAACATTGACCTCTAGAGGTCAAGCACAGGGTCGCAGCCGAAAACTAACGGCACTCTTCAGTAGCAACTCATACACTGCCTACAAAACGGCGTTGGTCCCATGTCCGTAGCTAGAGCCGTTCTCGAGATATTGGGGTGGGGCAATAATTAATTATTAATTAATACATAACTAATTAACGCTTACACTTTTTGCATTTTTTATTTTACCTACCCCCACTAAGTCGACCATTGCGAACATTTTTGCTGTGTTACGTTTTTCGATAGCTGCACTCCTTATAGGTTAAAATGCCTCCAAAACCGAAAATTCTAGAACATTGACCCCTGGAGGTCAAGGACAGGGTCGCAGCCCAAAACTAACGACACTCTTCAGTAGGAACTCGTATACTGTCTACAAAATGGCGTCGGTCCCATCTTCGTAGCTGCAGCCATTCTCGAGATATCGGGGCGGGCCATATATTAATTAGTAATTAACGAATATCTCATTAAGGGTTGGTCGTACAGACTTGCCGGAGAAGACTTTTATACTCGAAATTCCATTCTCTAAAACTTTGCCAGAGAAAATTTTTTCGTAGCTGCCGCCGTTTTCGAGATACAGCGCTAATGAGAATTCGCTAATTAATAACTCATTAACGGTAATAGATATGGGTTCGCCGTGACAGGGTTTTTTGTAGAGCTCGTCTAGACCAACAATTTCGCCAGTCATTGTTTATATAAAAAGTCTTTTAGTTTTCGAGATATATCGATTAAAAGTTTTCAATCGTTAATTACTAATTAATTAATTAACAAAATTTTTTGCAAAAAACTCCCAGATCTTAGATATTGGTCCTCTACACGATGGAAAAAACAGAATGACCGTAGCTATTTCCCTTCTATGAGATGTGCCTACTTCCCATACCATCGCATAAGCCTGTACAATTGAGTCAGGATAGGTTTTGGCTAAGTGTTTTGTGGACTTTGTCTTTTGTAGTCTGTGGCGTATATTTACCTCTATAAAGTTCTCTATCGAGCCCTTTGGGCTCTTATCCCGCCTGATCCCATCTAGAGTAGAGCGCAAATGAGGACATTTGCGCATGCAAGCATCACTGCGTGGGGCAATTTAATTAATAGTACTTGTGGTTTTATTGTGTTGTACCAACCCAAACATTGTAAATATGAAGAGATGTTATTATCTATACCCATGCATTTGGAATCATACACAGGTGATGCCTTCAATTATTCAATTCAAAACATTGAAGAAATCTAAGTCGATTTGTAAGGCAGGTTCAAGCATATACATTTATTGTATTGGTTAACTCCATTATACAAATGTAACGATTAATAAATACCTCAGAAAACTTTTAACTACATGTAGTACTACTGGACCAGTATATTAGTAATAGCTTACAGACAGCTATAGCAAATACCCACCCACCACCCTTAACATGATTACTTTAATTTCAAATAGACCATGGGTGATTGTTTAATGATGGTTCACCCAGCCATTTCATGTCTGGGTGAACCAAATGACTTTTGTATACAACCTGACATCCAAATATCCTTATGTTTTATCACGAATACTATCATCAAATATCTTTGACCTTTTGACCCTTAACATTTAAACTTTTTCCATTTTTTATTTCATCTACCCCCACTAAGTCAACCATTGCGAACATTTTTGCTGCGTTACGTTTTTTGATAGCTGTACTCCTTATAGGTCAAAAGGTCACCGAAACGCTAAATTCTAGAACATTGACCTCTAGAGGTCAAGCACAGGGTCGCAGCCCAAAACTAACGGCACTCTTCAGTAGCAACTCATACACTGCCTACAAAACAGCGTTGGTCCCATGTCCGTAGCTAGAGCCGTTTTCGAGATATTGGGGTGGGGCAATAATTAATTATTAATTAATAAATAACTAATTAACGCTTACACTTTTTGCATTTTTTATTTTACCTACCCCCACTAAGTCGACCATTGCGAACATTTTTGCTGTGTTACGTTTTTCGATAGCTGCACTCCTTATAGGTTAAAATGCCTCCAAAACCGAAAATTCTAGAACATTGACCCCTGGAGGTCAAGGACAGGGTCGCAGCCCAAAACTAACGACACTCTTCAGTAGCAACTCGTATACTGTCTACAAAATGGCGTCGGTCCCATCTTCGTAGCTGCAGCCATTCTCGAGATATCGGGGCGGGCCATATATTAATTAGTAATTAACGAATATCTCATTAAGTGTTGGTCGTGCGGACTTGCCGCAGAAGACTTTTATACTCGAAATTCCATTCTCTACAACTTTGCCAGAGAAAATTTTTTCGTAGCTGCCGCCGTTTTCGAGATACAGCGCTAATGAGATTTCGCTAATTAATAACTCATTAACGGTAATAGATATGGGTTCGCCGTGACAGGGTTTTTTGTAGAGCTCGTCGAGACCAACAATATCGCCAGTCATTGTTTATATAAAAAGTCTTTTAGTTTTCGAGATATATCGATTACAAGTTTTCAATCGTTAATTACTAATTGATTAATTAACAAATTTTTTTGCAAAAAACTCCCAGATCTTAGATATTGGTCCTCTACACGATGCAAAAAACAGAATGACCGTAGCTATTTCCCTTCTATGAGATGTGCCTACTTCCCACCCCACTGCATAAGCCTGTAAATATTGAGCAGGATAGGTTGGTGTTATATGTTTTGTGCTCTCTGTGTTTCGTTCTCTGTGGCGTTTTCTATGGTCTATGAGGTTCTCTGTCGAGCCCTATGGGCTCTATCCACGCCTGATCCCATCTAGAGTAGAGCGCAAATGAGGACATTTGCGCATGCAAGCATCACTGCGTGGGGCAATTTAATTAATAGTACTTTTGGTTTTATTGCGTTGTACCAACACAAAAATTGTAAATATGAAGAGATGTTATTATCTATACCCATTCATTTGGAATCATACACAGGGGATGCCTTCAATTATTCAATTCAAAACATTGAAGAAATCTAAGTCGATTTGTAAGGCGGGTTCAAGCATATACATTTATTGTATTGGTTAACTCCATTATACAAATGTAACGATTAATACCTCAGAAAACGTCTAACTACATGTAGTACTACTGGACCAGTATATTAGTAATAGCTTCAGTATATTAGTAATAGCTTACAGACAGCTATAGCAACACCCACCCACCACCCTTAACATGATAACTTTAATTTCAAATAGACCATGGGTGATTGTTTAATGATGGTTCACCCAGCCATTTCATGTCTGGGTGAACCAAATGACTTTTGTATACAACCTGACTTCCAAATATCCTTATGTTTTATCACGAATACTATGATCAAATATCTTTGACCTTTTGACCCTTAACATTTAAACTTTTTGCATTTTTTATTTCATCTACCCCCACTAAGTCGACCATTGCGAACATTTTTGCTGTGTTACGTTTTTTGATAGCTGTACTCCTTATAGGTCAAAAGGTCACCGAAACGCTAAATTCTAGAACATTGACCTCTAGAGGTCAAGCACAGGGTCGCAGCCCAAAACTAACGGCACTCTTCAGTAGCAACTCATACACTGCCTACAAAACGGCGTTGGTCCCATGTCCGTAGCTAGAGCCGTTCTCGAGATATTGGGGTGGGGCAATAATTAATTATTAATTAATACATAACTAATTAACGCTTACACTTTTTGCATTTTTTATTTTACCTACCCCCACTAAGTCGACCATTGCGAACATTTTTGCTGTGTTACGTTTTTCGATAGCTGCACTCCTTATAGGTTAAAATGCCTCCGAATCCGAAAATTCTAGAACATTGACCCCTGGAGGTCAAGGACAGGGTCGCAGCCCAAAACTAACGACACTCTTCAGTAGCAACTCGTATACTGTCTACAAAATGGCGTCGGTCCCATCTTCGTAGCTGCAGCCATTCTCGAGATATCGGGCCGGGCCATATATTAATTAGTAATTAACGAATATCTCATTAAGGGTTGGTCGTACGGACTTGCCGCAGACGACTTTTATACTCGAAATTCCATTCTCTACAACTTTGCCAGAGAAAATTTTTTCGTAGCTGCCGCCGTTTTCGAGATACAGCGCTAATTAGATTTCGTTAATTAATAACTCATTAACGGTAATAGATATGGGTTCGCCGTGACAGGGTTTTTTGTAGAGCTCGTCTAGACCAACAATTTCGCCAGTCATTGTTTATATAAAAAGTCTTTTAGTTTTCGAGATATATCGATTAAAAGTTTTCAATCGTTAATTACTAATTAATTAATTAACAAAATTTTTTGCAAAAAACTCCCAGATCTTAGATATTGGTCCTCTACACGATGCAAAAGACAGAATGACCGTAGCTATTTCCCTTCTATGAGATGTGCCTACTTGTCACCCCACTGCATAAGCCTGTAAATATTGAGCAGGATAGGTTGGTGTTATATGTTTTGTGCTCTCTGTGTTTCGTTCTCTGTGGCGTTTTCTATGGTCTATGAGGTTCTCTGTCGAGCCCTATGGGCTCTATCCCCGCCTGATCCCATCTAGAGTAGAGCGCAAATGAGGACATTTGCGCATGCAAGCATCACTGCGTGGGGCAATTTAATTAATAGTACTTGTGGTTTTATTGCGTTGTACCAACACAAAAATTGTAAATAATGAAGAGATGTTATTATCTATACCCATGCATTTCGAATCATACACAGGGGATGCCTTCAATTATTCAATTCAAAACATTGAAGAAATCTAAGTCGATTTGTAAGGCGGGTTCAAGCATATACATTTATTGCATTGGTTAACTCCATTATACAAATGTAACGATTAATACCTCAGAAAACTTTTAACTACATGTAGTACTACTGGACCAGTATATTAGTAATAGCTTACAGACAGCTATAGCAAATACCCACCCACCACCCTTAACATGATTACTTTAATTTCAAATAGACCATGGGTGATTGTTTAATGATGGTTCACCCAGCCATTTCATGTCTGGGTGAACCAAATGACTTTTGTATACAACCTGAGTTCTAAATATCCTTATGTTTTATCACGAAAACTATGATCAAATATCTTTGACCTTTTGACCCTTAACATTTAAACTTTTTGCATTTTTTATTTCATCTACCCCCACTAAGTCGACCATTGTGAACATTTTTGCTGTGTTACGTTTTTTGATAGCTGTACTCCTTATAGGTCAAAAGGTCACCGAAACGCTAAATTCTAGAACATTGACATCTAGAGGTCAAGCACAGGGTCGCAGCCCAAAACTAACGGCACTCTTCAGTAGCAACTCATACACTGCCTACAAAACGGCGTTGGTCCCATGTCCGTAGCTAGAGCCGTTCTCGAGATATTGGGGTGGAGCAATAATTAATTATTAATTAATACATAACTAATTAACGCTTACACTTTTTGCATTTTTTATTTTACCTACCCCCACTAAGTCGACCATTGCGAACATTTTTGCTGTGTTACGTTTTTCGATAGCTGCACTCCTTATAGGTTAAAATGCCTCCGAATCCGAAAAATCGAGAACATTGACCCCTGGAGGTCAAGGACAGGGTCGCAGCCCAAAACTAACGACACCCTTCAGTAGCAACTCGTATACTGTCTACAAAATGGCGTCGGTCCCATCTTCGTAGCTGCAGCCATTCTCGAGATATCGGGGCGGGCCATATATTAATTAGTAATTAACGAATATCTCATTAAGGGTTGGTCGTACGGACTTGCCGCAGAAGACTTTTATACTCGAAATTGCATTCTCTACAACTTTGCCAGAGAAAATTTTTTCGTAGCTGCGGCCGTTTTCGAGATACAGCGCTAATTAGATTTCGTTAATTAATAACTCATTAACGGTAATAGATATGGGTTCGCCGTGACAGGGTTTTTTGTAGAGCTCGTCTAGACCAACAATTTCGCCAGTCATTGTTTATATAAAAAGTCTTTTAGTTTTCGAGATATATCGATTAAAAGTTTTCAATCGTTAATTACTAATTAGTTAATTAACAAAATTTTTTGCAAAAAACTCCCAGATCTTAGATATTGGTCCTCTACACGATGCAAAAAACAGAACGACCGTAGCTATTTCCCTTCTATGAGATGTGCCTACTTCCCACCCCACTGCATAAGCCTGTAAATATTGAGCAGGATAGGTTGGTGTTATATGTTTTGTGCTCTCTGTGTTTCGTTCTCTGTGGCGTTTTCTATGGTCTATGAGGTTCTCTGTCGAGCCCTATGGGCTCTATCCCCGCCTGATCCCATCTAGAGTAGAGCGCAAATGAGGACATTTGCGCATGCAAGCATCACTGCGTGGTGCAATTTAATTAATAGTACTTGTGGTTTTATTGTGTTGTATCAACACAAACATTGTAAATATGAAGATATGTTATTATTTATACCAATGCATTTGGAATCATACACAGGCGATGCCTTCAATTATACAATTCAAAACATTGAAGAAATCTAAGTCGATTTGTAAGGCAGGTTCAAACATATACATTTATTGTATTGGTTAACTCCATTATACAAATGTAATGATTAATACCTCAGAAAACTTCTAACTAAATGTAGTACTACTGGACCAGTATATTAGTAATAGCTTCAGTATATTAGTAATAGCTTACAGACAGCTATAGCAACACCCACCCACCACCCTTAACATGATTACTTTAATTTCAAATAGACCATGGGTGATTGTTTAATGATGGTTCACCCAGCCATTTCATGTCTGGGTGAACCAAATGACTTTTGTATACAACCTGACTTCTAAATATCCTTATGTTTTATCACGAATACTATCATCAAAGATCTTTGACCTTTTGACCCTTAACATTTAAACTTTTTCCATTTTTTATTTCATCTACCCCCACTAAGTCAACCATTGCGAACATTTTTGCTGCGTTACGTTTTTTGATAGCTGTACTCCTTATAGGTCAAAAGGTCACCGAAACGCTAAATTCTAGAACATTGACCTCTAGAGGTCAAGCACAGGGTCGCAGCCGAAAACTAACGGCACTCTTCAGTAGCAACTCATACACTGCCTACAAAACGGCGTTGGTCCCATGTCCGTAGCTAGAGCCGTTCTCGAGATATTGGGGTGGGGCAATAATTAATTATTAATTAATACATAACTAATTAACGCTTACAGTTTTTGCATTTTTTATTTTACCTACCCCTACTAAGTCGACCATTGCGAACATTTTTGCTGTGTTACGTTTTTCGATAGCTGCACTCCTTATAGGTTAAAATGCCTCCAAAACCGAAAATTCTAGAACATTGACCCCTGGAGGTCAAGGACTGGGTCGCAGCCCAAAACTAACGACACTCTTCAGTAGCAACTCGTATACTGTCTACAAAATGGCGTCGGTCCCATCTTCGTAGCTGCAGCCATTCTCGAGATATCGGGGCGGGCCATATATTAATTAGTAATTAACGAATATCTCATTAAGGGTTGGTCGTACGGACTTGCCGGAGAAGACTTTTATACTCGAAATTCCATTCTCTACAACTTTGCCAGAGAAAATTTTTTCGTAGCTGCCGCCGTTTTCGAGATACAGCGCTAATGAGATTTCGCTAATTAATAACTCATTAACGGTAATAGATATGGGTTCGCCGTGACAGGGTTTTTTGTAGAGCTCGTCGAGACCAACAATATCGCCAGTCATTGTTTATATAAAAAGTCTTTTAGTTTTCGAGATATATCGATTAAAAGTTTTCAATCGTTAATTACTAATTAATTAATTAACAAAATTTTTTGAAAAAAACTCCCAGATCTTAGATATTGGTCCTCTATACGATGCAAAAAACAGAATGACCGCACCTATTGTAGTTCTCCATAAGAGCCTACTTGTCACCCCCTCCCATAATGCCTGTACAATTGAGTCAGGATAAGTTTTTGCTAAGTGTTTTGTGGACTTTGTCTTTTGTGGTCTGTGGCGTATATTTACCTCTATAAAGTTCTCTATCGAGCCCTTTGGGCTCTATCCCCGCCTGATTC
>JAUCBJ010006811.1:0-10819 GCA_032718475.1 Nemertoderma westbladi | reverse complement strand
ATATACTTCCTACTGTAAGGTAGGAATATTATACACTATGGTAGAAGTACTATACTAATTTATATAAAATACTTCCTACTGTAAGGGTCCAGTAGTATACCGCTTACCAGATCCTAGTAACGATGTATCTTACTATGAGACTCTAGTAATGTATACGGGCTTGTACAGTATCTGACAACAAATCCCAGTCCAGGATATCTAAACAAACAGATATAGTACACAAACGACTACTGGCGAGGAACAGAGCCTTGTATCTATTCTATGTACGTGAGCGGGTCTAATGCCTACGTACTAGACAGAAGGATACCTGTCCTCTAACCGGTGAGGCAGATGTACAGTTACAGTAACAGACCAAACTCACGGGAAAACAATCCCCGCGCAGCGAATCCTAACTATCACTGACAGTCCTAAATACAGTAACTTGCCGCGGTGTGATTTATATGGTTTATATACGAGCTAGTGGGTTAACAGACCTAGCGTAACAACACTGACAGTCCTAAATCAGTCGAAAAGGGGTCGTACCTAAATGTAACAATAACTGATCCCCCTGTACGAAATCAGTCTAAAGGGTCAGGCCTAAATGTAACAATACCGTTGTCCAGACAAACAACAGTTTAATAACGAAAGTGAAATACTCCTTATTGCCGCAACTAAATCAGATCCTAATTTTACAAATACAAATAATTTCCTCCTAACGTAATGTATAGTACGCTATAGCTAGTAGAACTTTAAGGGCGGTATGTTTTAGGGCGTGTGTGTGTGGGTGTGTTACAAATAAAACAATTTCGGGTAATTCCTTTTACTAGGTTTTAGTGATTTTCTGACTAAAATGATACCGTGCGCTAGCTACTAAAATAAACTAGTCGCGTTTGTAGAACTTTATACTCACGAATGACGTCAAAGCTCTCTCCTTCCTATCCACAACCCAATGGGCAACCACAGTGTTAGTAACTACACCCGTGATCGGCACTAATACCAGATTCTGGTTGTAAGATAAGAATAGGGGTTAATCGCTACCGTACGTTAGCTGATCTGGTATACTAATTTAATTCTAGAATTTTGTTGCTGCGGTAGTTAGCAGCAATACCTATCAGTACGTGGCAAGGCGCGGTAGGATATTAATAAACCTCCCTAGGCCAAGCAGTGTGCCGGTAGCAGAAATGCTCCTTGCCTGATCAAATAGCTAACTCCAGACAAGGGGGGGGGGGGGTACTAATGTACGTTCTACAAAGCGAACCGGTACCAAACAGTCAGTGCTATGAATCACTAAATTATGGAACGTATGCTGTCCGTGCCTAATGTGTACTCGCGTACTGACGAATGGCAATAGTTCGCACCTGTAGGAAGTACAGGTTAACCCAGGGATTCGTAGGACTTGACAAAGGGGGGGTGTCTGGATATAATTATTTGATCCTAAATTTGCGGCGTCCAGTGCGGTGTCACGCTTACCCTGATCTATAGGTCTTACGGCGGGCAAGGGCGTCGAACAAAGTCTTACCTTCTCACAAAGCGGGCGCTGCATAGCAAGTGGAGTATTTCGAAGGGGCAAAGGGGGTGCGCGGTCGATCCAATGTGGGCGCTAGCGTGTTGTGGACATCCCTTCCCTGCGTTGCTTACGGCCTAACGGTCTAGGCTGCCATCTCCCTGGTGTTCGGCTGTCCCGAAGTCGGACCAAAAGAAAACATGTCAGGAAATTGCAGTATATTTACAGTTTTACAAAGGGATTTATCAAACGAAGTTTCAACAAGAAACCGAATAAACTAATTTTACAAGAATAAGCGATATCAGAATGATAACAACATGAGATATGTAACACAATTCTAAGAAGGGTAGAAGTAAGAGAGTGTGATAACCGAAGGCAAACCGGCCTTTTATACTAGAAATTGCACATGGAAACTAAACAGAAATTTCCACAGCTTCACAATTGAGCAATGAAGTGCGTCGTGCCCTATGATTGGCCCAGCTCATCGTTCAACGCAGTCCGGCCCTTACACTAAATCTGGGACATGGAATCCTAACAGAATTTTCCACTGCCTCACATTTGAGCAATAAGATAATTTATGCCCTATGATTGGCCTGGCTCATTATTCGCTACGTTGTACGCTTCTCATTGGCCTACCAATTAGCACCACACGAAAATAAATGGCCCCAAAATACAAATTTCCCGACTGGGATTCGAACTCGTAACCTACGTAATGTAACCAACGCCTTAACCATCTGACCACTACGCCACAAGAGTACCTAAGGGTTTTATGTGTACAAATATAAATAGGCATATTACATTACTGTAATTTAATCAAAATACGTCGGATTTTCAAAAGTTTTTACGTTAAAGTTAAACTACAAATGCTACCTTATAGTGAAATAATTCATCAGATAGGCTTGGCTAATTCCCTGTCCAGCTGACGAGGTGTCGAGGATTAGCGCGTACTGGTCCAAGACACCGAAACGCAACCATATTTTTCACAAATTAATTATTTTTGCCTCAGTCATACCCCTTTCACGGCGACAAAATTGTCATATATTTTCTTATAGAATATAGGCTTAGCTATTGTGCAGTTTATTAACGGTATCATTTAGTGTATGGCGGGTAGGCTTAGGGTTAGGGTTGCGACACATACCTGTATGTTTAGCATGTATTTATATTTGTTTGTGTTTGTGTGTTTGTTGTTCTTTCGATGACCCTAGGGGTCGAGAAATATTTTGGGCTAAATGTCCTGATTCTATATTTTTTATTGGGGGTGTAAGACTCCTGTTCTTCCTTTAATTTAATTTAATATATACATACCAACCCCCTGTCAGTCAGTATGTCGTTAACATCAATTATCATCTTATGAAAGTGGAGCAGAATTCCGACATTACTGCAAATCATAAAATCTTATTTAAATTTTGTACTGTGTGTGTGCCCTAGCATTCCACCAGTTTCCCATTGGTAACATATTTACTTACCATAGACCTATAGGGTTCCTGTGTTCTGTGGTCTGACTTCTGTTTTGGGCTAGGTGGTAACAGAGTTGATGGTGCGATTATTTTAGGTCATTGGTGCATTATAGATAGGCTTGGCTAATTCCCTGTCCAGCTGACGAGGTGTCGAGGATTAGCGCGTACTGGTCCAAGACACCGAAACGCAACCATATTTTTCACAAATTAATTATTTTTGCCTCAGTCATACCCCTTTCACGGCGACAAAATTGTCATATATTTTCTTATAGAATATAGGCTTAGCTATTGTGCAGTTTATTAACGGTATCATTTAGTGTATGGCGGGTAGGCTTAGGGTTAGGGTTGCGACACATACCTGTATGTTTAGCATGTATTTATATTTGTTTGTGTTTGTGTGTTTGTTGTTCTTTCGATGACCCTAGGGGTCGAGAAATATTTTGGGCTAAATGTCCTGATTCTATATTTTTTATTGGGGGTGTAAGACTCCTGTTCTTCCTTTAATTTAATTTAATATATACATACCAACCCCCTGTTAGTCAGTATGTCGTTAACATCAATTATCATCTTATGAAAGTGGAGCAGAATTCCGACATTACTGCAAATCATAAAATCTTATTTAAATTTTGTACTGTGTGTGTGCCCTAGCATTCCACCAGTTTCCCATTGGTAACATATTTACTTACCATAGGCCTATAGGGTTCCTGTGTTCTGTGGTCTGACTTCTGTTTTGGGCTAGGTGGTAACAGAGTTGATGGTGCGATTATTTTAGGTCATTGGTGCATTATAGATAGGCTTGGCTAATTCCCTGTCCAGCTGACGAGGTGTCGAGGATTAGCGCGTACTGGTCCAAGACACCGAAACGCAACCATATTTTTCACAAATTAATTATTTTTGCCTCAGTCATACCCCTTTCACGGCGACAAAATTGTCATATATTTTCTTATAGAATATAGGCTTAGCTATTGTGCAGTTTATTAACGGTATCATTTAGTGTATGGCGGGTAGGCTTAGGGTTAGGGTTGCGACACATACCTGTATGTTTAGCATGTATTTATATTTGTTTGTGTTTGTGTGTTTGTTGTTCTTTCGATGACCCTAGGGGTCGAGAAATATTTTGGGCTAAATGTCCTGATTCTATATTTTTTATTGGGGGTGTAAGACTCCTGTTCTTCCTTTAATTTAATTTAATATATACATACCAACCCCCTGTTAGTCAGTATGTCGTTAACATCAATTATCATCTTATGAAAGTGGAGCAGAATTCCGACATTACTGCAAATCATAAAATCTTATTTAAATTTTGTACTGTGTGTGTGCCCTAGCATTCCACCAGTTTCCCATTGGTAACATATTTACTTACCATAGGCCTATAGGGTTCCTGTGTTCTGTGGTCTGACTTCTGTTTTGGGCTAGGTGGTAACAGAGTTGATGGTGCGATTATTTTAGGTCATTGGTGCATTATAGATAGGCTTGGCTAATTCCCTGTCCAGCTGACGAGGTGTCGAGGATTAGCGCGTACTGGTCCAAGACACCGAAACGCAACCATATTTTTCACAAATTAATTATTTTTGCCTCAGTCATACCCCTTTCACGGCGACAAAATTGTCATATATTTTCTTATACAATATAGGCTTAGCTATTGTGCAGTTTATTAACGGTATCATTTAGTGTATGGCGGGTAGGCTTAGGGTTAGGGTTGCGACACATACCTGTATGTTTAGCATGTATTTATATTTGTTTGTGTTTGTGTGTTTGTTGTTCTTTCGATGACCCTAGGGGTCGAGAAATATTTTGGGCTAAATGTCCTGATTCTATATTTTTTATTGGGGGTGTAAGACTCCTGTTCTTCCTTTAATTTAATTTAATATATACATACCAACCCCCTGTTAGTCAGTATGTCGTTAACATCAATTATCATCTTATGAAAGTGGAGCAGAATTCCGACATTACTGCAAATCATAAAATCTTATTTAAATTTTGTACTGTGTGTGTGCCCTAGCATTCCACCAGTTTCCCATTGGTAACATATTTACTTACCATAGGCCTATAGGGTTCCTGTGTTCTGTGGTCTGACATCTGTTTTGGGCTAGGTGGTAACAGAGTTGATGGTGCGATTATTTTAGGTCATTGGTGCATTATAGATAGGCTTGGCTAATTCCCTGTCCAGCTGACGAGGTGTCGAGGATTAGCGCGTACTGGTCCAAGACACCGAAACGCAACCATATTTTTCACAAATTAATTATTTTTGCCTCAGTCATACCCCTTTCACGGCGACAAAATTGTCATATATTTTCTTATAGAATATAGGCTTAGCTATTGTGCAGTTTATTAACGGTATCATTTAGTGTATGGCGGGTAGGCTTAGGGTTAGGGTTGCGACACATACCTGTATGTTTAGCATGTATTTATATTTGTTTGTGTTTGTGTGTTTGTTGTTCTTTCGATGACCCTAGGGGTCGAGAAATATTTTGGGCTAAATGTCCTGATTCTATATTTTTTATTGGGGGTGTAAGACTCCTGTTCTTCCTTTAATTTAATTTAATATATACATACCAACCCCCTGTTAGTCAGTATGTCGTTAACATCAATTATCATGTTATCAGATGACTGGGATAAGCTGATATTAGAGTCCTCCTCCCTGTACAAGCTGATGAGTGACTTTAATTGAGCATTTGTCATATTGTTAACCTGTGGTCCCTATAGCCTCCTAGCGTCAGCGATATTGGTGGGTTGATTTGCATCCAATTAAATAGACTTCAGGCCAATACTCTGCGATTAGCCTCGTATATGCAATCCCTCTAGCGAGCAAATTTTCAATTTGTCAAATTTGTTTTTTTAAAGGTGTTTAACAACTTTTAAATTAAAAAATATTTGCTGTATAATATAGTTAATTATTATTTATTTTACCAAAATGGTGTCAACAGTTCTCCCTGATCTTATCCAACTACTACTAGGATCGGCATGCTGCATTGCAGCTGCATTTTTAAGAATGCTGTGCCGGATTGTCAACAAAATTGCACCGCCACAACTCCCTATCACCCATGACATTTGCTAGATCATCCGCATCTTTAAGGCCAGTGTCCTTTAAGATGCGTCTCAGAAAGTCATGGGCTGTCCACCATGCTTATTCACACCATGAGGCTGCCAAAGTACAAGATTATGCACTGGCTGGTCCTCACGGCGAAAGCAATGTCCTGCAAAGCAGAGGCGATTTTGTTCTAGTGTCAAGCTTGGGGGAACCAATGAGACACCTCCAATGTTATATAGTGTTTGGTTGGAAATGTGTGCATTGTACTTGACACAATGAACCCGGCGTAGCATTCTTGTGAATGTGCCATCCAGAGATTTGGTGTCCTTAGCAGTTAGAGCCCAGCATGGACTCCCGTAGAGGAGTACTGGAACTACTGCTGCTCTAAATAATCGGACCTTAAGTTTCCGATTAATTCTCGGTGACTATCTTATCTTATCTTATCCTATGGAGCAGAATAAAATATAAAACAATAAAACCCGTCAATGCTGAATACATGTTAATTATTATTGATCTAATTTATTTAGAATTATTTAAGTTGAAGTCTCCATTGGATAAATTAAATGCCTACCCCTCTAAAGGATTAATTTAGGTACATTTAAAATGTCAAAGAATAATGTGTTTTTATAAAACTATAATATATTCATTTAAAGTCAATTCATGCAAGGTAAGTCTGGAAATTGTTGCCATAATCAACATTATCAGCTATTTGAAGATAAATCACTAAATATAAAACATTAAGAGTAATAAAGGATGTAGGGAATAATCTTCGGCAGCAGTAATCAATGTTTTGAAACAATTTGTCTCCTCGATTTTTTGGATTAGTTTCACCACTCACAGCCGCTATACTGGGACTGCGATAATCTTTATCACTTGGATGTAGTTGCTCACTTGTTTCTACTCTATTATTAGTTCTGGTACAAATATTCCTAGCATTATATAAAATTCTTCTGAAATATTCGATTATTATAAAACATTTGCCTCTGGATCTCTTGCTAATGTCTCCAAACGTTTGGCTAACTGATGGAATACAACGAACATCACTGCTGCATGTTTCGGAATATTCATTATCTCCAGAAAAATGTTCCTCTTTTACTAAAATTATATTACTTGTAGGAATCGTATTTCCATTATCATCTGATATACGCACCTTGTGCTCTGAGAGATGCGAACTAGTTGTCACTGCGTTATGTTTATGATCGTTATTGCTTTCCACCATGTGTTCTGGACATTGAAGCGCTGCCTTGTCTGCTTTGCTTTTAGATGCAGTAGCGAAGTAATGGACAACACTAAATATTAACAGGGTACCAAAGACATACATAAAACATATGGCAAAGTAAATATCGAGCGCTTTAATTTCACTTACTCTTGGTGTTATATGAGCAGTTGATCCGAGCAGTGTAATTAGTGCAAGTATAGTGGTCACTGAAATGGTTGCCCGTGTTGATACTGATATTGCACTAACCCAAAAGGAAGTCCAAGATAATGCAACAATTATGGCAGCTGGTAGATATAGACGGAGGAGATAATACGTGATTTCTCTGTGGAATACAAATCTAACTTTAAGGTTCGAGTAAAACCCAGTTGAAAACTTAATAGATGTTTCGTTTTTGTTGTAACCTATGAAGGAAAACTGAGAGATTTTGATATTTGGAACTGGTTGTACTGCCTTTTCAGAATTGTTTATACTTTGTTTCCATATCAAGCGAACGTGATTTGTTGTGTATCCATAGTTTTCAATTTGCAAATCACATTCCTGATAATCCATTGGAAAATATGATAATGACATAGGACATCTGGCAATAACCGTGACCCTTGCGCTGTAAAGGATTTCCCCAGTTGGGTATAAACGTAGCAACACATTAGGTGTCATAACATCATGTTTATTAGATCGTAACGAGTTAGGGAAGTAGGTGTCTGGCAGCCACAGTTGCGAAAGAAATGTTGAAGATATTGGTAATGGTTTTCCACCTGTGATAGTAAAATTATCTGTAAAATTAAGACGAGGGTCAGTCCAATACTGCCGTAGAGCGAAGTCTACTCTAAAATTCATATCCGTCTCACTGATAGGTCCTATAGAATCAATACTTAAGGTAACAGAAATCTCCAGAGGTTTTTGGTTAAAATAAGGCCGAATACGATTATCATAGTTTGCAGTGAGAGACTCCAATAAACTAGTCAAATTAGTAAATGTAACATTATTTGTATTGGCTGTTTCCGATGAGTGAGTTAGATAATATATTGTTACCAATAATACATTAAATGTATTCATATCAATGATAATTATGTCACTAGGTATATAATCTGCCCTGGAATATAGTGTCTTAATACTGGTATCAGCCCTTCTCAACCCCCCCCCCCCCCCCCCCCCCCAAAATTAAAAATTAAAATTTTCTGTAACCGATATTTTTCTTGTAGTAGCTAGTTTTTTCTACTTTTCTTTTTAGAAATGATATATATCATATTAGTTATTGTTGGAGAAAAAATTATATTCTAGAACAAATATTTTTTGTTCTGGAACATCAAAATTTACAAATTTTATAACAAATTGTTTATTATGTCATATATTATTTAATTATATATAATCTGTCAGACAAACAATAGATCTTGCGAAGACTGAAATTCGTCATTTTGCCATATTTTGGGGTAAATTAAATTTCCAAAACAAAGGCTCAAAAAACAAGTATTTTGGGGTATTTAGGGGTAATTCTAAACTATTTTGGGGTAATTTTAAACTATTTTGGGGTAGTTTTATACTATTTTGGTGTCTTTTGGGATATTTTGGGGTATTTTGGGGTAATTCGTAGTACCGGACCGAAAAGCACAATGGAGAAGCTTCTTCAGAAACAACTAACCGAATTTTGTTGGAGGTCCACAAAGAAACCACAATTTGGCACTACCGGTAGTATAGCTGGTACTGGTACCTTATACAGGCACCAGTACCAGTATAGCTTGTGTGACCAACTTGAAACTTTAAAAATACGGTAATTTTTTTATTTTTGTTATTGGTAGGTGTTCTAGAACTTTAGTAGATATGTTTTTTTTATGGTAGCTAGTGTTGTTCTACTAGCTATTATTTATTTGTAACAACAACCAAGCCGCATGGCGGGGTCACCAAAACCCAGCGACACCTGGATGCGTGGTCATTGAACAACATGGCGGAGTTTAGGATTTATTATGAGAGCTCATATCCTGCGAGATAAGAAACGTCCCGAACAGGGATTAGTAAAGCCGTGGCAGCAAGTTCATCTGTGACTAAGAACAAATGTGATGGCAGGGAGCGTCCAAGTCAGGATGAGGATAAAAGAGAAGAACTACGATGAACTGGAAGGACAGGATGGAAGTTCTAGACCAACGCTCTAGATGTTATTCGCTGACGTCATTCACTGACGGGAAAACATCAGGGTGCCTAGAAGGCAGCGCTGGAATTGTAGACTAAAGTAAAATATTCCCGCCCTAATTATAAATAATATAAATAAGATTTATAAAATAATCAATCGTAGTGCAAAACCACCATCATTGATCATACAATGTACTATAGTTAGATATAATCTTTTCCAATTAGCTACTGGGACTGGGGACTAATTGACTGAAACGGGAAGATGAGACATTAGACGGATCCCATTTCTCAAGTGCGGCCACACGAATGAGAATGTGGGAACCCGACAGGAGTATGGAGAGTGAAAGTAAAAGAGGGTGTTCGCGCTTTTGAAGACCTTTAGCAGTTTAACCTGCCAAAATTTATATGTCTTTTAGTTAATTAACACACCTTTAGCATACGACAATATTTTATGCTAATAAACAAAACATTAGCCGAAGCCAGCCCATGCGCGATCATTCACCCGATGGATCTACACCCGGGAGGCTGAATTCGGATGCTTAGATTTTATTATTGCAGTGTAAGGTTGCAGTGTAAACCTATTGTATTATTCGATAGATCACTAATAATTAATTTCTGACAGATATTATTAACTTTCGGGAAATATTAACAGTTCCTTTAGGACGTGGCGCTCTATCTATTTAAACAGAGCTAGGACTTATACTAAACGCAACGATAAGGCTTATGATTAAAGTATAAGTCGCATTCTTTAGGAAATGCTTTGTTACCAGTCACATCACACTCACAATCATGCACACTATTCTGCCGACCGTCAGTATATTTGATCACACATAAAGAGAACCGCAATTGACTCAGGTAGTGTCTACTAAATAACATTAGATTCAATACACACCACATTGATATAAATCGCAATTGTTATATATAGCCCGCCTCTCTAACCTGTAGTGTATCAAGAAAATTGGGAATTTTGGGTGATTTATCCGTATTCTCCAAAGAGCAATATTTCCATCAACAAATAGATACAATTAATAACTGACGGTAAATAGCAGTACAAACAATATGATTAGTGCAGTTAAATTAAGTGAGGTAACACCGCCGGTAACAGTTATACTTTCTATAATCTAAGCAGTTTTACTAGAGTTCTTAGAGCCGGTGTTTCTGGCTTAGACAGCAATAACAACAAAGTATCAAGTAAAAACAGTAAGACTGAACACTCTCCTTATGATCGGCCGAAAAGCTACACGTCGACAGGAAAAAACGCTCTGATTGGCTCAAGCCAAACAAAGAACCATGCATCCAATGGCTGTTTCCATGTCAGCAACCAGCTGTTAGATGTCGTAATATGAATCATCACGGCTAAGCTGTGAAAGGTATTTGGTGCATTGCAGGTTTTTTGCCTTACCATGTCCGCTAAAACACGTATATAGCAGAATGACTTTTATGTCCGTTAAAACACCTGTAACGGTACCTTGCGGGCGAGGGGAATATATATACAGTCAGAGAACCTT